>CACRXP010001610.1:21275-37917 GCA_902702965.1 Spirometra erinaceieuropaei | reverse complement strand
TTTTTGTTAGGGACTGGAATATGCAGGCTACGCCCATCGATTCTTCAAACAGGCCCCTCAGCGGTAATTTTTATCTTAACTTACGGTGCGGCAGTAGTAAGAGGATGCAGTCGCTGTCCATAACGGTATTTCCAGTATCGTCACAAACAGCTGCTGACCGGCATTCAAACGACGGATGTACGACCAGACACATTAACCACAGTCTCGTCACTTCAGGATTACGTTGTTGGGTTTGTGCTGATCGACTGATGTGTGGTGTCGAAACTGGCTGGATCAGTGGACCAGTTCTGTCCTGCTTAGCACACCTGAATTTTCACTTCCCATCCGCTCCCAGATTGTCTCGTGTGATACGCCTTTATATCGCGAACTTCCGACAGTCAGTAGAGAGAATTTGCGGACTCACCCGACGACGCCGCAGTGACTGAATCAACGCTACAAGCGAAAATGTGAGTCGCACGAATCAGTTGAAAAGGGGACGCGATCGGTGGGACAGAAACATTATTCGTCTGACGTTTTGGGTTCATCAGAGATGGCGTTAAGTGCGGGAAGTTCATGCACAAGAGGCTGCGGTATATTTAGGATGTAGTCACAATGCCATCGCATACCTAGCAAAGTTAACGGTTTCCTCGCCATCGAAGATGTTTGTCCTTAGTACGATAAGTGCTTAATGGGTGACATTCGAGTCGTTACCAGCTGCGATTCCGTCTCCCGTGTTGGATGCTGGCGTGCTAATTACTCGATTTGCCTCACCGACAATGGCACAAGATACGATGACTGCCCGTGTGCTCAACCCCTTGCTGTCTCTGATGATGGGTTCGAGCATGACTTAGACATGTCAGGCGAATAAAGTTCTTGTTCCAGCGATCGCGTCTACACGGTTTTAACGGTGTGGCATTTATGAAGATGAAGACACGATCGCTGGGACAAAAGCTTGATTCACCTGAAGTTTCGGATTCGGGTGATTCGTGCACATTTGCACTCGGGTGCCGGCTGACTGACCTTGGCCGCGCTGACGACATTACACTGCTAGTCTTAAGCTTTGATAACCTACGGAATACGGTGTCACAGGCAATCGTAGTCGATGGGTTTATTTACCAAAACTGGGAAGACCGAAGCGCTTTCGAACTGAAAACCTGACCAGAAGAAGGCGCCTCGGGGGGTAAATAATTGTCATTTTGAGGAGTCACTGTCTCCCATACCTCCGGGCGAGGCTGCTTCCGGATGGACAGGGTACAGACAAAATCGCTTCCCAAGTCGATGCTGCTCGCGTGGTTTTTACAAAACTAGAATGTGTTCATGTGCCCGACGCGATACCTCACTTGCCACGGAGATTCGCGTATCTGGACATCTTTCCTTTACAAATGTGGTTACTGAGCTGTGGTCGTGGAAGGTGAGCGAAAACTGGCGATGGTTGACCACTGCTGCCCGAGAACCACCCGTCGAGTGAAGCGTACTGACTTTGTCTCGAATAAAACAGTCCGCACTCGTTGCAACATCGCGGGAATGAGTCAGACCATCCAAGAAAGACAACTAAGGTGGCGCAAGCACGTTCCTTGTCGTCAACCCTGTGGATTTGGTGCTGCCGTTCCCTATCTGACGTCACTGTTCATCTGGAGACGTCAAAACTCAACTTCAAATCCGGCTCGATACAGTTGCCAAGACATAGAGATGGTTCTTAGACCGTGGTCCGATCTTCCGTGCTAAAGAGGGAATGGGTCAAGTTCTCCGGACTCGCCGCAGCAGACAGTAAAGTTTTCGGAGGTATCATTGATGATATTGTCGAGGCAGGCCAGGTAAAGCATGAATACAACTGTACTAAGTTCAACCAAGTAGGTACTTGATCCTTTTTTGCATGATTTAACATACGGACGGGACCTCAGACACGTGTTTCGCCGATATTTTGCCATTGCATATGAAAGCTGAGGGGGGTTCGACTTATCAACAGCCACCTAGAGTCCGCCGTGTGTTTTTTGACAGACACCACAGTTTTGAAATTTCAACTACTTGATCTCCTGGGAAACTAATAGCTAAGTTATAATGAATCGGCTGGAATGAAGCTTTATAGGCTCCCCCCGAAAGTTAATATGAATATTTGGGCTGAAATCCATCGGCTGCAGCACGGTAACTGCGAAGTACTCATAAACTGTTAACTGACAGCTAGTAGTATATATGTTGCATGCTTTACCATACTGACAGTACGGGTACTAGCTAAGAGCACAGGCACGTGCTTCGTCGATATTCTGTCGCTGCGTGAGACAACTACTAGGGTCCCCCACGCCCCCCGTTGATTTTGACCTCCTGTTTGGGCTCTGAAACGGGCGTGCGTATTGCCGTCCAGAAGTAAGGATAGGTCGGCAGACGCCCCTTTCGCGCAGTCTCGTGTATTCACGATGGCGGTTGACCGAGCGTGAGGCGGGTAGATCAGGCGACAGGGGCGTTCGACTGAAATGCCGAATAACCAACTAGATTCAAAGTCCAAACTTCGGGTGCGCCTGCGATTGGCTGATGACGACTAGAGTCAGAAGGGACAGTTTCGGCGTCACTTGCTCTTGCTGACAATTCTCGAACTACGGAACATACACGATTTGTTCATCTGACGTCTCAGATTCACCTTCGGATAAATAATATAGGGGCAGAATCAGATGTGGGAAATCTTCTTCTCGGGTATTTCGGAAATAGAACATTTACTATCGGACGCAACAGTAACGAAGTTGGTATCCGAGCCGATGCTACTCGTAGGATTTGTGTAAGTCTTCGAGGGTATCTAAAAACTGGGCGATATTCAGGTAGCTACAAAGATTTGCGCGCACCGGATATCCATCCGATAACTCCTTTTCAATAGTTATAAATGCTGTACTGCACACGTGGGATACAAACGGGGACTATTTTTTAGACTAAATTGTCCGAAAATGGCCCTTCGAGTGAAAACACCGATCTTGTCTCGAACGAGACGTCCCACAATCGTAGGATGGGAAGGATATCCCAGACCATCTAGGGAAGACGATGGAAGTGGATGAATGGTTCGTCGTCTGTCCGCAGGTTCAGCGTTGCTGTTCGACGCCTAGTGCCGATGCCTAACTGAAAGCGACGATTGATGTAGCTCAGTGCTTGGCTTGACAAGGCTCGGAAAGAGATAGGGGTCGTTTTCCGATCTCTCGCACTCGGTCTGCACAACTTGACAGAAACGGGCCGAATTCACAAGGTTTGCGTGGAAAGGCATTATACAGACGTCATTGCAGTTGGCTAGCTTAGGCATAGTCAGCCGAAATATTGTGCGGCACTCCTTCACTGCGTGTACATACAGTGTCCGACTGACGACCTTCCATGGACTTAACAATTTTCTTTAGTATGGACTTTTTTATCGTTCTAACGAGGGAAGCTGGCGCCTCCATTTGCAGGTGTCAGAAGCCATCATGATTACTACTACTATTACTACTACTACTACTACTACTACTACTACTACTACTACTACTACTGCTACTACTACTACTACTACTGCTACTACTACTACTACTACTACTACTACTACTACTACTACTACTACTACTACTACTACTACTACTGCCACCACCGCCGCCGCCGCCACTACCACCACCAGGCTTTGGAAACTACTATCCGTGTGCTGTATTATCGCAAATCGCTACGCGGGCAATCCCCCAAATAGTATTGCGGCCCAAACGTGACCTGCGGGACTTTCACGCATGTGAGATGTACGCCGCTAAACCCCCGTTTTGTGAAATCCTGGTGTTTGTGTTCGGGGGCCAGGTCGTGCATGTGGTGCGCGCAGACAAGATCGCTAGATATGTCAGACACTGCGCCCGTTCCCCGAATCAGTCAACTGACCGGCTCGGACAGTGGCTGAGGCCTGAGAATGGAAAGGGAGAGTGAGGTCGACGACTCAGCGCACATCCATCACAATAAACAATCTGACGCATTTTAAGCTATCACGCTGCGCTAAGAACCGTGGCTTTGAGGGTTGCCAACCGACGGGATAACTTGGACTTCGCAGTCGGCCCAGTGTTGTGTGTTTGTGTGGTGTGGCCGGCTGGTGGTCTAAGAGTCAGACTGCAATGGCTCCTTCTTAATATGGCCTTTATGGCACTCCCACTCCGTGGTATCCGATCAGCGTGCGGGGGCACGCCTTGATGCGGCTTCGGCCGTGCCAGCTTCCATTCTCTTGTCGTCGTTTGTTAGGATCCTGGTTATGTGTGTGTTGTGGACCAGGGGGTGTGGTGGCACGCCTAGGTGCGGGTCTGGCCGTGCCAGCCACCTGCGCCCTCCCCCATCCGCGGTCTTCTTGACACCGGGAAGAAGCATGATGTCATATTGTTAACGTATGTTTGCAGTGTACGAAGGGCGAGACAAGATAAGCAAGCCGTCGAGTTCCAGAAAGTAATTTGAGGGAAGACGCGATCGTTGGGAAGAGAAGTCTGCTGGCCCAGTACCACACCAGAAGACGTCTGGCGTCGCTTAACGGATCTGGTGCACTTGCGGACAAAGCAACTACGTCGAAGAAACTGAGATATTACCCTTGACGCGAATGGCTGAACATGCAGCAGCAGTGAGAATGGCGGGGCTAGCTCCCAGGTCACGGCTTATTCTACGGGACCCGGTCGTATCATAAACTTTGGTAAGGTTAAAATCCTCGCAAGGATGGACGACCGCGTATGCCACGGGCTGCTTGAATCATGATTCTGTGGCCCGTAGTCGATTATCAAGCTCGATGGTCTCCCGTTCTTAATATTGTGCCGAGACTTTGCTGAACAGAATAAGTAACCATGTGGGAATGTGAGGGCGACTGACAATTTTAGTGAGCCAAATGTTCGAGTAATTCTTACGCCAAGAATCCATAACGGCGATTTAATTTCGGCAATTAACAACTACGGCGCGGACTAACAAGCCATCATCGCATCAAATACGATCCCTAGCAGTGAACGCAGATACTGCGCGTCAACTGCGTCCTATAACTGCTGCGCTCCCGCCTCCATTAGCCGTATCTGCCACCGTCTTAGATTGTGGGTTCGAGTGAGAATCTGGAACGTCAGGCCAATAAACTTCCTGTTCAGGCGATCGCATCTCCTAAACGAGCCAGGAAAGCCCACTCCGCATCAACACAGCACTTGAGGGAGGCCTTACTTGACATCAGCCATCGTGTCCAATCTCACTCGCAGTCGGCCCGACTCCGACTGGCCGCTGGTATTGGAGGAAAGAGTGTGGTCGTTCCAATTTGGATCTAGCGCTTAGTCTCCTCACTGTAAACAGGCAAGAGCCTCTTTAAACTACCCCAGTGCACTATTAACCCAGCAATGGCCTACGAAACCACCAACTAAAAAGACAACTCGATCTTAACCAGGACTGGAAGGTATGCTGCAATCGCTCCTTCCTAGTGTGACCCTTGTGGTAACTGCCTCTGGTCCATGTATGTGTACGGGTCAGCGCGTCCGTGGCACACGGTTTAGATCCAATCTCGTCAGCCACACTGGTGGTGTGTGGGTGAGGCAGGCGCTGCGCAAGCCTGTGTCTCCGAAAACGCTCGCGTGCAATTTGCACCGCACCTTCTGGGAAACAATGGTGGTCCCGGTTGCTTGCGGAGGGTGAATCGCCACTTCTGCTATCATCATAGAAAATGCATCCAGCGTAGTCAATGCGACGGAAGACACTGCCTCCACATCGCGTTTTTTAAAATTCGGCGCCAAATTAATTCTGTGGTCCAAGGGGCTCTGAAAACCTTTAACAAAATGTACAGCTCTAATATGATACCCAAAGCGTCGACTTCCCCGGCGAATAAGGCTGATTATCTTAAGTTCGACCCCCACTTTCCATTAGGAGAAAATGAGGTCAATGCAAGTTCAATGGGATGGTTCAGATTCTTAAATTCTGCAAGTTCGAAATGTTACAGTGGACAAGTTCTAAACGCGTTGCGGAACGCACGCTATTTCACTAACAGTGGCAGACTTCGCAACGAGATTTTCGAGTAAAAACTCTCCCGTGTGCAAGGAAGAGGAATCGACCATCCGGGCAGTCGTCGTATTCTCCCAGGACCTCGGACCAGTGGAGAAACAAATGTGAAGCCTTTTGTAGTTCCTCACAGCGCACATCCTTGGCTGGGAGGGCGGCCACGCCACCAGGTAGCGCGCACGATATGCAAAAGGAGGTCAAAGTAGACAGAGACCCAGGCTCCCAGCAACTCCCGCCACTGGCGTACAGTCGGATGCGCGTGGCACCTCCCTAGCCACCCGTTTACGTATTTGTGACTGGACCATCGTGCGGGTAGGCCTTTATAGCGGCAGGAACAGCTGCAGCATGGAAGTCGCTTGTTTGTTATTATTACTTTGTCGTCTCTGATTGTGGGTCCCTGCATGGGTCCAAAACCAGGCCAATACACGACGGTCAGAGCGATCGACTCTTTTGTGTAATAAGAACCGGGAAGTCGCATCCTTGTGTCTACTCTAAAGTACTCTCAATAGCGTTCTTGTGGAAAAAAGTTACTTCCTACCCACTGACTGCTTAGATGGCGTCCTCTTCTACAGTATTTTCAGAAAACAGAAGAAATTCCATAATAAGTTCAACACCTTAAATGAAAGGGCCTTCATGCAAACTCAAAACTGCGCTAATGTGGAAGGAATTCAGGTTGCTTTCCATGGGTTGTCAAGTGGGGTTGTAATCACTTAGAATCCCAATATGAGATTGTCAATCACAATGAAATTCGCTTCGCAAAATACGAGCAAGTCTATATATTCCCACTGCCGACGCAAAGGACACATTTTCTTCAAAAAGAACTATTCTTTAAGTGAACTTGGTGCAAACCGGATGACTACAGTAGATGGGTTGGGGAAGGCTGGGATAATAAAAGCTAATCGGTCTACTCGGCAGTCGCCACAGCACGCTCCTTCTGCATGAGCCTCAGTTCCCGTTCGTACTCCTTCATCCGCATAATCTGATCCTTCGTCTGGCACTCGAGGTAGGCGTGACGGAAGTGGAGACAGAAAAGAGGAAAGAAGATAGTTCGTTCCGCCTTGCATTTTCTCCAGGCCATGAGCACTGGGGCGCAGTAGTCACGTTCTTTTGCAGTCAAACCAGCAGCGATCATCTCCTCTTCTGTTACCTACAGAGGTGTGTAATTCAGAAGCAGAGGTAAGATTACACCTGCAGAAGTACTCACATAACCGAAGCTTTATGTTGGGGTTGAAGTTTCGAACGACCTTCGTGACCGCTCGTCATCAGAGACTGGAGAGTTCGTCGCGCAGAGCACCCGTTTATGTCCGCGTGCTCCAATCGACCTGTATGACTCGTTGCGTGTGTCTAGCGTGGGGAGCGACTGGCCGCCAAAGGAAGGAGACGTCGCAGATGCCCACCCTGGGTAGGATTGTCTGCATCCACTCGATGTTGTATGTATATATATGCCGCAAAACCACACAGGATGATGCCAGGCTGCTGTGTCCACATATGGCGGATAGTGGAACGGCCTTCAGCGAAGGTCAGCTGTGAAATAAGCAGGCTCTCGAGCGAATACGGGCCAGCGACAACAATGCACTAGGGCGCAGAGGGCTAAGGTCTGGCACGCCGACTGCTTTATAAAGTGCTGCAAAGCCCGATAACGGTGCTGCGACATAACGACCGTGAACAGCCATTAAATAGACTTGCTTGCCATTAGTGCCTTCGGGTTAAGTTTTTGAGTCAAAGTGCTAAAGGAGGCAGCCTCGAACGAACAAGCTGAAGGGCCGTTAAGGACCCGCCTGTACTCAAAATCTCCAAGAAACCTCATGAAAATTTCGGACTTTGTGGCAACATCGAGGCTAGCTGAATTACGCATGACCACGGCCGAACCAAGTACAAGGTAGGAGAAAGATATGCATTCTCCACAACCAAATTATGGCCGCGGACAATCTAACAACCGTCCCAGACACCACCAGCTAAGCACAGATATGAGAGTACGCGAACGCGAACCGACGCACGCAGCAGCGGTGGATTCACCAGTCCCTGAAGACGAACGGCCACACATTTAGTTTAGGAATTCAAACCTAAAATCAGGTTATTTCAGTGACCACCTCTTCTGCATCGGCTACTCTTCTTGAAAATTATACGTTCGCCATGGTCACTACCTACGGAATATTGCAATAATAAGTTGAAACGTGAGCCGAGTGCTAAGCGTTAGCACCAACATACAGCATGTTCATGTCAGCCAGGAATGGTCTAAATTACAAAACGAAAGGAAATGTACAACTCAATTGGATGGAAATTATGTATGGATAGGGCATAAAGCTGCTTCGCCTTCAGTCTTTTAAATACTTTTTAAAGAAATAGCGGATGAAATACAAGCAAACGCCTAAAAACTTTTGAGAATTACGGAACTACACGACTTTTGCGTTACGGGATAGAAACAACTGAGACACTGTTGCGGCAGTTTCTGGAGTTAAGCAGTGGAACATTTAACAGGCACAAACTTCTCTCCAGGCTTGTTCAAGCCCCCCAAGTAACCAGTGAGCTTGTGGCAGCACATGACCTTGACCTTAATCAGAATATCATCCTATCTCACGACACCCTATACTGGTGAGGACGAAATTAGAGACGCTGAATTCTCGAAATCCGATTGAGCCTTCTGCTACCTAAAATACCAAGGGTTCCCTCCGGCTAAGCAAAATTTGATATTTCTGTATTTCGTGTCCGTAAGAAAAACCTGTTATAGTCCATCTCAGAGCAGGAGCTTCCTCGCTGTGCTGATTTGACACCTCTGATAGTTCGGAACAGCAGAAAGGCAACCGTTGCACAATTTCTTTGGTTTTCAGTGCTTATACGAAGCAAATTTTCTTTTTGGATGTGCCAAAAAACACATTCCGGGAGAAAATATCTTGATGGGCCCACGATGCATCTGAAGGTTTGGGAGACTTGCGTCTTAGAAATGACTAATAATTATTTTCTCAGGGCATGTCGCAAGAAAGCCGCCGACCAGAAAAGGCGTATCGCCAGGTGGGAATGAGACGACGACCTACCAAACTCGCTTAGAGTGCTAGCTTTCCTAGCCGTGGAAATTACGATATTTCCCTAACTTAACAAATGAGGGCAAGTCCGGCAAGTCGGGTGAATAGAGCAGCGAGTTTAGGATGTCAAATAAACCCACAGTAGTCGATTTAAGAACATGCCGCGTGGAGGTGACTGGTGCCGAGAAATCGTTTGTACACGATGGTTGCAGAAAATTCTTCACTGGACTTGCAGTTATCGATGTGATCGCGCGTGATAATGCAACATCTGTAGTCCACTTCACCTTAAACTTGCATCCCACTGTGCACGAGACTCTTGACTGGTCAGAACATTCGCACAAGTACTGTAGCTGCGGAAGACAGGTGGACTTTACGAGCTTATACGTTAGTAGGGCAGCGATAAATAGTCAAAAAAGGGAGATAGCGGCACCATGTACATAGCCCCTGCAGATCTTGAAGGTCGGCTGCATACGGGACTCCGCAACCATGGGGTCAGCTGCCAGAAGTAACAGACTAAGAAGTCGCTTCTAAGAGTCGAAAACATTTGGTATTAGGACCTTGACCAAAGTGTATGGTGCCCACACATTTCTGTTTAGTCGGTCTCTTTGAAAACGAAGAATGTATAAGGCAACTACGGCACACTACAACAATTTGACACCCACTCTGAAAGGACAAGCACACTCACAATAGACTTTCTTTCTTTACGACCATTTTCAAAACCCAGCAAAGGGTCGTAAGTTGGAGGCTTCGTAAAGTTTGGCATCGAAGCAGGGTCCTTGTAAGTTTGAAACACATGCGAAGATGACGCACCCATCTTTATGGCGTAACAGACAAGGCAGGCCTCCGAGAGAGGCAAGGCACCTCCGGACGCTTTGGGTCACCAATGCAGCCAGATGACCAAATCGTTCAAAAATCAGTTTGGTACAATCAACGCTTTATCTAACAGGTCGAGCTTATCAAAGCTCCAAATGTTCGGAATGTTGTGATACTTGAAGATTTGTGGCAGCGTTCTAGCAATGACGATGCAGATAGTTAAAATAAATTAAGTATGGAGTTCGATAACGATCTGTTGGCAAATTGTTCTAAGACAATGGGGGACAATCATGACATAAGGGTCGTTAATATTACACCGCACAGATTCTTTGTCCAGAGACCCGAGAGGCGTGACTATCTTCGGAACTTTGTGTTCAAATCTACATATCACTGCCAGTATGTATCCGCATGTGGAAATCTGTTTAATTTCTTAAGCTATGTATTGGAGCATCAGGCAGAAATAAATGAAGAGATATGTAACATGGGACATTGGGTACGTCGGTGCCGCTGAACCTAATAAAAGCTTCCACCTGAACACTCGATACCTTTCCTGTGATAAACGTGCACAAACCCGTAACCGGACTGTACCCGAATTTCTAATTGGAGTTGTAGATGGAGAGACAGTGGGGGAATGAAGCCCGCTTTCGAAACTTTATTCCATTCGCATTACGACAGGGAACACATGATATGATAGAAATATATTTTTGTGCCCAAGCAGGCCATGCAGTGGGTGCACTGGACCAACACCAAGGCTGGACTTGGGCACGACATTCGTTATTCGGGCTGTGCATAGTCTGTCTTAGTGCTGGCGCACGCCACTTCAATGACTTCCACCCAAATCCGCCGACATGCAAATGATCAACATGGATATTGAACTTGTGCACATATTGTCTTATTACTCCGACGGAATCCCAGCTGCCCACTTTGTCCTGTGTAAACCTGGCACATCATGCACAAACAAGGCGTGTGTAGCACGCTTAGACGGACTGCCAAGCCTAATTGGCCACTGCGCCCATGCCTACCCCCTGTCAGCCCGAGTCCGTCTTGCCACTAGACCCAGCTGTGTAAGGAAAGAGGGAGTGCATCAGACGTATTGCAAGACTATTATCGCCTGGGATGTAGATGAAGTCGTCGAAAAAGCTGCTTACTGGCTTGACATCTCAGATTATTGCTGGAACACATCAATTGAAACAGCGAAAGAAATGGCATAAGAAGCCTAGAGCGCGCAGATTTTGTAGAAGGCCACCGACCTGCCACCGCCTTCATTGATGAAAGTCGCATTCGATGCGATGTTTGTTTGTTAGTCCTCGCGTAAGTCGTTAATCGCGCTATTCCGTCACCACTGCTGATCTCAGACATGATAAGTACCCACTCATTTGACAATTTTTTTACAGGTTAATTCTCAGTACAGAATATGGAGGCGGAATGTCATTGTGCTTGTTACTTAACTGCTGATTGGCGAATATTGGCCTAAGTAGTTCTTAGCTTGTACAGTTGCCACCTCTTTCGGGGATTTCAGCTCCTAAAAACTCGAAGTTATGACCGGGCTCCGTCAAGTGAGCCTCAACCTGACAAAAAGCGTCATTTATTCTCATCCCTGCTGAAGTTAGACTATTTTCGTCCGGACTAATCTCCCAGTTTCTCTGGGTAGTTTTTTGTCCGCAAGTGCACCAGATCCGATGAACAACGGTAGGCATTTCGCGCAGCAATAGCAGATTATTCAACCTCATGTCCTGACAAATGGCACCTGAGTCCGGTCCGTGAGCAATCCAAACTTCAGGTGTTATAAGCAGACAGCTGAGGGCTTCTGTGATGTTCTTAACGTCTGTAAGATGTGGACATCATTAGGGGATGTTTTGATTGTTTTTCTCGTCTCGTTGGTCCTCTATTACCCTTCTACGACAGTCTCTGAATGTTGTTTCGTGTGGAAATTGAAGACGTCGTGCCCGTACATTCTTTGTTCTTTAATTACATCCTTTTCTTCTGAGCTGTTTATCTGAAGTCATCTATTCGCTTCTCTGGAAATCGGATGTCAATAAAAACTCATTCACTCACGATTTACGCCATCAGTTCCTCCCATGGTTTTGGTAGGCGGTGGACAACATCACTCTGTAAGGCCAAACGAACAGATGGGTATCGAAAGTGCGTCGCCTGGCCATTCTCAGATAAGTTATAATAATCATAATTTTACTTACCGCCCGTTTACAGGCATTGTCAAGGAAGCGTTAAACACAAATCCGGCCAACAGTGACAAAAGTCCTGTGGAAAAGTAATAAAAATATAGTTGATAAGGGTTTTCATGGTTTGGAGGGTTCAGGAGAAAAAAAAACTGCTGGCGACAAACTTTTGGCCGTCAAGAAGGGAAGGGTTGCACGGCATCGAAGATTATCAGACGTCAGTACATTTCATGAAGTTGGGGATAGTCAAAATAGAAGCGTCGAAGAACAGCTGTCACTGCTGGTCAAAGAAATTGTCCCTGGTGAGACCGGCCATAGTGTTTGGAGACCAGAAACGCCATCGCTACGGTACAGTCGATCAGTGGATTCAGCACCCAAAATTTGTGGGATATTTTCTGAATGCAAAAATCGAGTAACCGTTTTCTTAAATAAAGGATAATTGCCAATAGAAGCGAAGAGCCGAGTTCCAGGAAGTAGTCTTGAAGAAAGAGACGCGATCGCCGGGACAAGAGCTTTATTAGCCTGACGTTTCGATTTCCTACTCGAATCCATCATCAGAGACAAAAGAGCAGAAACGGGTGGTTGTTGCACAAGGGGTTGAGGTATTTATAGGATGCAGCAGCCATGCTACCGCATACCTATGAATGTTCACGGTTTCCCCCTTCATCCGGCATTGTCACACTTGGTGTGATGATTGCTTGATGGCCGACATTCGAGTCGATAATTGCTGCAATTTCATCGCGTGCGTTAGATGTTGGCGTGATGATTGCTCGACCATCTGACGCCTTGACCCCGGTGTTGGGAAGAGTGTTCACCAGTGCGCTGCCCGCGTGGCCAATTACTCCGCCTAGACGAAGTCTCAGCACGCTGTATTGAATGGGAATATCTTTGCACTTGTTGATGGACTGGGGGCCAGTAAACCATGATTCCAGTAGCTCCCGGCTCACTCGATTGTCACCTCTTGCGAGAATTTCGGCCTCATCGAATATGAATGTGTGGCCGGATCTCGTCGAATGAGCCGCAACTTGAGAGCTGGCGTCATTTCTGCGCACCGCTGCCGCGTGTTCGGCCATTCTCGTTCGGAGCTGTCTTCCGGTTTCTCCGACGTAGTTGCTTTGTCCGCAACTGCACCAGATCCGATAAACGACTCCAGACGTTTCTAGCCGTGGCAGTGGGTCTTTCGGTTTCATGATCAGACGCCTGATGGTTGCCTCCGGTCTGTGTGCCACTCCAACCCCAAGCGGTGCGAGAAGGCGGCCGACAGCTTCCGACACGTTCTTGACATACGGAAGTGCCCGCCAAGACTTGGTGTCCGTGCGGTTAGGCCTTTCGTCCCTTTTGCGTATGCACCGGTCGACGAAGTTGCGCGGGTAGCCATTGGCTTTGAAGACCCGTCGGAGGTGTTGTAGTTCAGCAATTTTGTCTTCCGGCTCACTGCAGTGCGTTTCGACACGCCGATAGAGCGTCCTAACACAACTGCGTTTGTGGCGGATTGGGTGGTTACTGTTGAAGTTCAGTACTTGCATCGTATTTGTCGCTTTCCTGAACACTTTGGTCTTCAGTCCGTCACAATCCTTGCGGCAAACGAGGACATCCAGGAAGGCCAGCTGGTTGTTCTCTTCCTCCTCCATCGTAAATTGAATGTCCGGAAAGACGGCGTTGAGATGTCCTTGGAATGTCAACACCTGATCCCGTTCGATGACGACGAAGGTATCATCCACATACCGGGCCCAGAATTTCGGTCTGTGGTGTTGGAAGACCAGCGACTCTAACCGTTGCAGGACCGCCTCGGCGATGAATCCCGAAATCGGCGAACCCATTGGTGTGCCCTTCACCTGTTCGTAGATTGTCCCGTCGAACGTGAAGTACGTCCTGAGACAGAACTTCAGGAGCTGAAGGATTTGGGCGTGTCCAAGACGGTTCTCCGTTTCATCGTATTTGCTTTGTAGTAGCAGGTCAACTGTCTCGATCGCCAGGTCCTGGGGAATAGAAGTAAAAAGGGATGTTACATCAAAAGATACCATGACCTCATTTGGATGGATGCTTACCCCTTTGAGTTTCTCCAGGAATTGTGCTGACGAAGAGACCGTGGTGTCTGACTCAGCGGTCAGGAACTTGAGACGCCGGAACAGTCACTTAGCCACTCCGTACGTTGGAGTCCCTTTGAGCGACACGATGGGTCGGAGAGGATAATTTTGCAGATTTTTCGCATTCCTGGGTAGTTTATTCCAAAAAGCAATTGCATTTACAGAAAATAACAGACGATATTTAACAGTACGTTACGTCGTGGGTGGATATGATGTCTTAAAGAGGTGAGTGGGTTAAATGTGTGATTATATAAGAGTTTAAATAGTAAAAGTAGTCCTTTTTGTAATATATGGAACCATAAAGGCTCAAGGCGTGTAAGCCGACTATGTTCTTGGTAAGACAAATGTCGGCGTTCCGGGGTAAAAACTCTCTTGGTATAAAAGTGTTGCAAGGATTCTCTTTTCTTCTGCTCAGTAGCAGGCATGGGGCTAAATAAAAACGAACAGCATTCCAGGCCCATTCTTATATCCCTAGTTTTGAAGTTTCGGAGGATAAACCCGGTCGTTCAACGTACTTTGGAGACTATCAAGACACAGTGCTCCGAGAGATTGAGACTCTTGGAGTATGATATGCCCAGATCCTTAATAACCCCAGGCACATTTATGACGTGACCTTCACTACTTAGTTGAGGTTGGTAGTTATTATTATTATTAGTATTAAATAATCAGGAGGCATTTTTCGTCTTCTGCGGTGTTGTTAGCGGACAGTACCCATACGATGCTGAAAAGACTCATTCTATTACGTGTGCTAACAACTAGACACAATCACATAAGTAAGAAGCAGTTTTGTGGTCTGTGTCCTAAAAGCGGTCTTCTGTAAGGCCTGCAGGGACATAGTGCTCCATCCATCCCCTTGAAATTTTGCTGCCCCACCCAAAATACTGTACGTTGTTTTGATGCACAAGTTTCGTAAGCGATGTGAAAATTCGGCAAAATTGGCTTTCGTTCGCTGTTTTAATCTGTTTTGGGCTGCCGTGAAAACAAACCAGCTTTCAAATAAGTATAGCTGGCGAGGGCTCCATGAGTTTGACAACAGTGAGTGGGAGGAATGTGTCATGTTATAAAGCAACCAACGTCAACGGCGCTGGCGGTGAAACGAATGGTTTATCCTTTCATTTGCAAATTTGCCACTGTCACAGCATTTGAGCTCACGTCACCTCAGTTCAGCTGTTCCCCGGAGACCTATGGTTTCCGAAGGTGATTCCAAATTGGATTAGTTATAGTGCGCTTGGTGTCCCAATGCTTCCGATTCAGACTCGCCGCCATTTCTTCTGCTCAGAAACTATAGCAATTCAGTACGCACATCCGTTGTCTACTCGCGCCTCAGCATGAACGTGTACACAGTCAACAACGAAAGTGCCAAAGTCATTTGGCAGCTAAGGCTCTTGATGACTGGTTGTTGGTGCTCAAATTTCAGCCGGAGGTTTGATAAATAAAACTTACAGAAAAAATTCATCAGGTTGTACTAGCAAACTGTTTTCCACTTACGCAACTGACTCTCAAAATTTTAACTCCGAGACCATAAAATGTCACACCTTTTCAGATGAAGTAAGATACAAATGAAAAATTCGGGAGTGGCTTGTACTTTGTATCTAACCTGGGCAATAAGAAAATGCAATTATTTTATTCTATCTCGTAAACTGTAGAACTGGTATTATCTCTGACCTTAGAATTATGATGCCACCGATATATAGGGACCAAATCGGCGATGTCATAAAGCTCACGCAGGCTTATAATCCGGACAGTCATTAAGGAAGGCTGTAAATAAGGCACATGCAACCTGAGCCCCTTATAATTTTCTTCTTAAAAAGAATTGGCGTGCTCTGCAATATCGCCTTGGGGGAATCTTCAAACACGAGTAGCAACTCAACAGCCAAAACCTCAGACGCCGGTAACAGCAGGACAATGAAAATGAAGCCGCCGATAAAGGGAGACTCGATTCCCACGCACGATGTCTTAAGCGATGTCGCAAAAAAGTTACTTGTCGCGGAAGCCATCTCAACTAAGCCTCTTGCTGTAAGTGATGGGATTTCTGTTTTGCCTGGAGACGATATACCTGGGTCATCCAGTCTACTGTTGCCCTCTTGTTCTGGCAACCACCCTGAGCGCACTACAGAGCACGTAGCTGAATGCGAAGACGTAAACCCGTGGGTAGAGGGGAGAGGGAAACGCCATGAGAGGATTCTGAAGTCCCAGCCAGCCCTGATGGGTTGCTCGGGACAGTCGGTAGACAGTAAAAGTGTGCGTCCAAACGATGACTCCGTAAATCGTCCTCGCCCACATCCAGCGCATTCACCGGAAAGACAGAGTAAGGAGGACCATGCTCGCCAGCAGTGTCTGATTATTCAGGGTTTGTCACAATCGAATGCAGTCAGACCTGAAGACCGTGTCTCAGAGGACCTTGCTTTTTTTCATTGTCTATTAAATCAGTTACTCCAGGCAGACCTGGAAATAAAGGTTCTGAAAGCATTCCGGATAGGAAAAAGGAGTGAAGACAGGACAGTAGCACAACCACCTCGCCCTCTCAAAATTATGCTGGAGAACAAAGAGCAAATCAAGTTTATCCTCTCCAAAAAAACCGATCTCA
>CACRXP010001609.1:33719-46220 GCA_902702965.1 Spirometra erinaceieuropaei | reverse complement strand
TATCTGGACATTGCTTGGTGGCGATTTATATCGAGGGCAGAACAAAAGACTGGTTTGGCCGAAGGAAGATTCGGGCATCTGAGAGAATAATTTGTTAATCGGAGCTTTCCGATTGGTCCATCTGCGGCGACATACGAAAGGCATGTTAAGGAACGGAATGAGAGCACTTGCCAATCAGTCGCGCCTCGCGCCTCTGCGACTGGCTGTCTCGACCTTGATGTCACCCGCCAATCATGCCGCAGGGCTGAGGCCTTCAGACTAGCTGTCCACGAATGCTCGTGTTCAGCTGCGTGGCTTGCCTGAATTCTCGTAAAAATACTTTACCTTGCAGGAGCTTGTTCAAGCGCCTAAGAATGAAAGTTGGCTGCTCGGCAACAGTCGGGTGAAGGACCCTAAACACGCACGACCAGCTGAAGGTGCCTGCCTTACAAAAAAGTTGGTAAGAGGGGTTTTGCGTGCGGGGCCTATGTATGCATAAAGGAATGGCAAAATAAGTATGGATAATTGATAAATTGGTTTTTCGGGCGGAAAAGTTTTAATGCATTGACATATAGTAACCGAAATAAGGCAGAACAATTAAAAAAAGTAAACATTAAGTGCCCACAACGATCGCTTCTCAACTCTCTGAGCTGAGCTCATAATAGATAATGCCCCAGATCGTCTACAACAGACGACCCATCCTTGTACGCTGAAACACCAACCCGAAGTGATCGCGTCGGACTAAAACCCACTTAAATAGGTATAGTTGGTATTTTTTGCATGTCACAGATGCTTGGGGTCCTTCACTCGATCCTTACCGGCTGTTCAGCTTTGTTTCTCGGAGCGTGAAGGCTCTGAAACTAGGGAACAGACAGACAACCGCAGACCGTAAAGCAACTAATGAGTGGAGTGAGAGGCGAATTAACGCGAATGGAAGATAGTGGTTCTTGCCAATACAAGGGAAGAGACGAGTCCCAGGAAGCAGTCTTGAAGAAGGAGACACGATCGCTGGGACAAGAAGTTTATTAGCCTGACGTTTCGGATTCCTGCTCGAACCCATCATCAGAGAAGGAATTGGAAACGTCAGGCTAATAAAGCTCTTGTCCCAGCGATCGTGTCTCCTTCTTCAAGATAATACTCCTTTTGAGTCTATTCAGTTTTGTTCTCACAGACGGGACACGAGGCACTACGTGAACACAGTGTGAGGTGTAAGTAACTCCTGATAGAACGTCGTTCCTGGTAGTGTAGTTGTTTCTTTAGCTAACAACGGAGACCAGCTACTCCGTTTGTCTTTAGAAAGAATACCCAGTTTATAGATAGAAGGACCGGCAATAAAGTATCGACCTAAAGTTCGGCAATTCTGGCCGTTCAGTTGTACTTGTGCGTGAAAGTACTTGTCTCAGTTTTCGGCCGTGGTCGTGTCTCATGACTTAGGAGCACAGGAATAGTGGTGGTGCCGCTGTTGCGTTAAACCCCTTTCTTCCTTCGAAGCATCTTTACCGGGTTTAATCGCGTATTCTGTTGCTCTGTGACTTTTCTTTGGGGAGATCCGTGGGTCCAACTGAGGGAGACTGGAATGGCCATTTCTGGCTAACTAGCCGTCGTCCGCCAGTCATACCCAATCCCAAAGTGTGAAACACCTGGGGCTCGATCTCACGATCTGTTGCTTAGAAGTCCAACGCCCCTAACCACTGAGCCATGGGCTCGTCGTCCTGTTGGTTCCGATCGGGAATGTACCTTGGTAGAGAAGCGCTCACCGATCGTTCTCACGGGATTCACTCGTCCCATTGTGCCTTACGGGCTCTAACTCGGACCCCGGATTTCCACACTTCGGGGTTGAGTATGATTGGGTGACGACGGCTAATAAGCCAGCAATGGCCATTCCAGTCTCCCTTGTTTTTGTCGGTAATAACATTCCGCCTATATCATGTGCCGCTGTACGGCTGCTGGTTGGGCTCGAGAGAGAGCCCTTAAGGCACAACGGGACGAGTGAGTTCCGTAAGAACGATCAGTGAGCACCTCTCTACCATTTTGCTCGGACTATTTCTGTGGAGACCGTGTGCACTATCCCCAGTGACTTAATGGAAAACGTACCAGCACTGTTATTTTTTCAGTAAAAGAACCCCGAGGGGCTGGGACTTTTGTGCTGAATTTTGCAGTTCATGTAGCCTTGATCGATACGTGCTAAACATGATTACTAATTAAAAGATTACTATGACGGAGTTCAAGTATCACATTCTGAAATGCAGTCTCCGATAACGCCACGCACCCAGGGCATGCTAGCATTTTATAATTTAGTAATTTCCTGAAGATTACCATCCTCTTTATATGTTCTCCCGGTTATGAAACTACTCGGTTCGTCTGTTTCCTGGGGATCTTCTGGGAAATTTAGAGGGTTTGATATGACTGGGCACACTGAATGTCGTGGAAGAGGGCACAACAGACCATGCAATCGTCAGCGTTTACTAAGGGGGGATTTTGAATATTTAATATTGACACAACTGGGAAAATTTGCCAAAATACCTATGAATTACGTGAGCCTGGTAGTCATCTGGTGGATTCTAGGTGAATTACTTAGGAAATCCTGCTTGGGCAGTCACCTTACTGTATCAGATTTGGTGGATTCCAGACGTTGCAGTTGGTTGGGTGGGTAAATTGACCCAAATGTGATTAGACACGCGTCGTCCGGCGGGGCCTCGTACCTCAAGTGATTAGATCGTTGGCTGTACTAAAGCCTTCCACTTGCTGCGTGGGTTCGAATCCCACCGAGGTGCCGAGTTTTTCACAGTTGGGCCAATATGAATCATGAGTTTCTAATCATGAGATTTTTAAGACTGTGAAATGCCTGTGTCTCTGAATTTACTAATTTTGCTTGTAAAGTTAACAATATGGCTCAAATCCACTGCTAAATTTTATGAAACCCATATAGTCTTCTGTTAATACCGTAGAGGAATGTATGGTTTTCCGTACGCGGAAAATATACGGTTGTATTTTGGAACCCTGACTACAAATGCAACGGCGGGTCGGGTTCAAAATCATTCGGGAATTCTGAAAGCTTTTGAAAACCGTATTATATCCTTCTTTCGAGTATAAGACTGGGAGACGTATGTTTCTGCCGAATGAGTAAAAGAAGGAATATTTTTATGCATGTTTTCCAAGAAATGTAATTGAATTTTTAAAGGCTTCGAAAATTAATGAGAAAAAATCATATGGTTTTGGCCTGCGGCCGGAGAGATATTCGTTCTAAAGCTGGCATCTCGAGGTAACTAAATTATTATAGAACGATAATTAATTTTAAAACCCTACTTAAGTAGCCTTTTCGAAACGAAAACGCATTTCAGAATTGCGGTTAACATTTCATGAGTTAGCACACCTACTGTACATCGCGACCTGCCAGTGTGTATTATGCATCCTTGCTGTCATCAGGCCCTCCCCTCTTTGGCACCAAAACTCCTCTTCGCCGTACTTCTCCCACCCCGCCCCATCTCGGGGCTCCCCCTCCCCCAACCTCAGCGCAAACGCTTACATCCCGGCATCCACACTGGGGGGTACTTCTGCGTGTCCAAAATGAAGGCCGCTACTGGTGATCGTATCCCCTCAACACCTCAGCAGGACGTCCCCGGTGGGAACGGAATGTCTGTTTTCGTGAAAAAGAAACTCTGCGGGCGAATAACTATTCCCGGCGGTCGGGCTTTTGGGGCCTAGATGCTGCCAAGCGGGACTAAACGCGCCGGGTAGCGACAGGGGACTAACGCAGCAGTGTGAAAGGATGGAAAGTCTTGGCCGTGATCATTGGACGTTGCACCCAGCACATCCTCACATCCTCCCTCCCCCAAGGGGATGAATTTCGTCCACGACAGGAACGGGGACGATGGAGGAACTAATCTAAAAGGCGATCCTATCCTCTCAGTGAAACCCTTGTTTCCAGTTGTATTCGCCGTCTCCACTTCAATGCCCACTTTGCGACAGTGAATTCCATAAAAGCATGCGCAAAAATACGTCACTGCGGTTCGAATGGTCAGCAGACAATCATGAGCGCAGTTCCAAGTTGAACGTTAATCAACGCTGTTCCGCGATTAAAGGGTAGAGGGGGGGGTGAGATGGAAAGTAGTGTTGTTCGTCTGTCACGTGACGAGCTCGCCGAAGGGGGCGAATTGACTCATCGTGGCCGAACGCGGCCAGGCCTGCAGCGGTGGTTTAATCGCTTCAGGATGCTCGTAAACACTGTAGGTAAACTTTAAGTGCAATCACACTTCCGCAGTTGGAGCAAAAATAATGGACAGTCCTGTCGAGCAGCTACCTGCACTCTGACATCAGAGATGGTTTGTCCTTTTTCCTTCGGTTATACAAGGTGAAATTTTTAAATCAGGGTGGCCAAGGCGAGCTGTGGTTGAAAACTTAGGAAATGTATGGTTCACCCCCATCCACTGAAGCGTGCAGAAATTTGCTCGACTGTTTTATTTGTGAATCTAACCCATCACAATTGAACCACACGTGTGTGATGCCGTTTGACCCGATAATGACGCCCAAAGTTTCTTGAAGTGATTGAAATATACAGGCTCACTACTGCTTTTCCCAGTATGCGTCATTTGAAAATGGGTCAGATGTGGTTATGTAGGCCCACCTGAAGTAACCAAACCACAGCCACCTGTACTACGGGACCGGTGGTAATAGGGGGTTTTTACAGGTGGGGCCGAGGAACGCACAGGCGACGAGGTCAAGTAATTGTATGCAAAAGAAAAGCTATTGGGGATGTGCGGTTGTACTTTGAGTGATTGAGGAATAGTTGCCATAACCCCTAACTCTAACCCCTATCCCTAATCCTGACCCCCAACAATAACCTCTAACTCTATCCCCTAAGCCCAACTTCTGACCCCAACCCCTAACCTTAAAGCCTAACTGCAACCCCAACGGTATTGTTTCCATCAGGTCTGCCAATCTATATTTGAATCATGGTGTCCGTCAAGACGCGTAACGTGAAGTTTGTACTAGAAGTCATTGCTGCAAGATCAGTAAGTTAGGCATTGAATCCAGGGTTACCTGGACGTGTTTTTAGGTCATGGTTGGCTGATGAAGGCTAATAAGTCAGAAGTGTTCATTCCAGTTTCTCTGTTCCAGCTGACATGCCTGAGACCGTCTGCGAGTGCTCGCAGTTTGGACTCTATAACAGATCCAAATTGATGTGTGCGTCCTACCACCAAATCGTCACTTCGTTACTTTCCAGCTAACTGAAATCTTACCAAATTTAATATGAAACATTTATGCATAGTCTGACAACTGTACAATGCGCCTATTAGTATTTAATATTTGGTGTTAACACTCGGAATACTTCGTTTATATGTACATGTTCGATAATTCTTCTGTAGCTGTTTGATGTTTCGTTTTCCAAATTTTTGATATGCTTCCCTTGCTTGTAACAAATGGGGAGTTTAATGATGCAACACCTATTTTTGTCTTAAATAAACTGGAATGAACTAAACTGAACGAAACAAGCCACAGGTCTTTGATCAGGACAGCGGCAGTTGGATGCAATACTTGTTTTTTTCATCTGTAGTTGGAATGGCAACGCCGCCATCTATGTTCTATTCTCGTATATTTCACAGACTTTACAACGAAGGTTGATTCCACTCTTCTGCATTCCACGGCGTTACTCCTACATAACAGCAAGTCATATCCCAGCTCGGTTCGAAGTTTGAGAAAAAGAGTGGGAAGGGCGCTTTCTCTTATGCCATTGGCGGTATCTATTTGAATAGTGTCTCCTCGTTAACACCGGCCTACTTTGCTTGTCCAGGCAATCCGGCTTTCCGACGAAGTTCAAAAGGGCAGTATAAAAAGGGTTGTAAAACGCCCGGGCAGGCAGTTCCGACGCAGATTTAGGTCATCTTTCTTCTATTTTTAGAACCTAACTGGACTGAGGACGCCGTGATTCAGTCTGCTTTCCTGACAAACAGTCAGTTTTCTTCACAAGTTGGAGGTGAGTTGTTAAAACTGACTTGGAGCTGTAGACTGTCTGGGTTCTAGGCAGAATGACATTAACGACAAAGACAAGGAAGACTTTGTCTTTGTCAGTAATGCCATTCTGCTGTATCATGCGCCGCTGTGCAGCTGCTGGTTGGGCTCGGGATAGAGTCTGTAAGGCGCGACGGAACGATTGAGTTCTATAAGAACGATCGGTGAGCACCCCATAACATTGCCTGGTTTCTGTCATGATATCATGTAAACATGCATGAAGTCGAAGTCGGCAAAGACACCTTTGCGATGACTTACAGCAGGTGGGCTAACTCATGAAATCTCAGCAGAAATTCCGAAATGCGTTTCCGTGTCGACAAGATTAATTAAGTAGGGTTGTAAAACCGATCATTGGGCAACATAATTCTATAATAATTCAGTTAACCCAAGACGCCGGCTTTCGAACAAACTTGCATTCGGCTGCATGCAAGATCTATACTCTGCAAAAAATGACTAATTAAAAAACAAGCATTTTCTTATTGATTTTCGATGGCCTTAAAGATTCGCTTAATGCGTTTTGGATTAGGAAGGATTACTTGGGCGCAGATGTAATGCTGATTATCTTGCGGCATAATTCTATAATATTTCGGACTTGACAGGATGTCAGCTTTTGAATGCACAGTTTTTCAAAGCCCTGTAGAAAATGTACTCGGTAAAAAATGACTACTTAAGTACCATGCATTTATCCCACTGATTTTCGATGGTCTTACAAATTCAAATATGTTTTATAGAAACGACGAACAAAAGTACGCTTTCTTTCAGTCATTTGATAGAGAATCACGTCTTTTTATATTTTGTACTCGAAAAAGGGGTTCAATTAGGTTTAAAAAGTTTCTAGTAATGAGGTTTTTGAAGACCGCGCAATGTTCATACATATAGCATCGTACCTGTAAGTTTACAGCTGCTCCTCATAAAATGTACAATGTAGTCCGCGTCCCTTACGAAATTTTATGGACGCCGTATGATATCTGCTTAAGGGCATAGAAGAATATGTAATTTTCTTTACGCGGAACGCATACACTTTCTGGACTAAATTCAAGAAGCGCTAGTGCAACGACTGATCAGGCTCCAAATTATTCGGCATTTAGAAACTTTCTTAAAACTTAATTATACTTTTTTTCGAGTATAAAATATAAGGAGGACGTGATTCTCTATCAAACGACTGAAAGAAAGCGTACTTTTGTTCGTCGTTTCTATAAAACATATTTGAATTTGTAAGACCATCGAAAATCTGTGGGGCAAATTCATGCCACTTAAGTAGTCATTTTTTAGCGAGTACGGTTTCTACAGGGCTTTGAAAAACTGTGCATTCAAAAGCTGACATCCTGTCAAGTCCGAAATATTATAGAATTATGCCGCCAGATAATCAGCATTACATCTGCGCCCAAGTAATCCTTCCTAATCGAAAACGCATTTCGGAAATTCAGCCAACATTTCATGAGATCGGTCACTCACTGTACGTGAACCGCTCCTTGCTGACGGGCAGGATGAAGTTGTCCCTTGCCTTTCTCTAGTGCAATCTGATCCTGACTGCGTCGAAGTAACCAACTGCTGGGCTATCGCAGACCTTCAGCAAGTCTGAAGCCTATATAATTGGCTCAAAAAAGACCAGACGTCTTAACAATCTGCCGATTAGGACTATTTGAAACTTGATCTTCCGAGATAGAGCTGCCTTGTAACATGAGAATTGCTAAACAAACCTCCTGAAAGCTGCAGCATGTCTGGGTGGACGACATTTTCAAAAGGATTATAAAACATTGGAGCTGTGCGCATATTAAAAGCTGCCATATGCTCCCAGTTCAGATATACTAAAAATCCCTCGACCACATTAGTATCCAAGGCAACAATCTGATGTAAGTTTGAAGAAGAATTAGCTACCACCGAGCTAACCTACAGTAGCTAGGCATAGAAATATTCGTTCTTCTGCCTGTTCTGTAGGAAATTACGTCTTCTTTCAATATTATACTTGAAGGAAGGGTATAATTCGGATTTAAAAAGTTTCTAATTATGAGATTTTTTAATAACGTGAAATGACCGTTCATAAAACGTCATGTTTCTGCATTTACGAATGTGGCTTGTAAAGTTAGCAATATGGCTAAAATCCACTGCTACATTTTATGAAACGCATATGGCCTCCTCTTAATACCGTAGAGAAATGTATAGCATTCGGTACGCAGAAAGTACGCGGCCTGTAGTTTGTAAACCCTGAATGCAAGTGTAACGGCAGATCGGGTTCAAAATTATTCTGGAAGTGGAAAAGTTTTTGAAAACCGAATTTAACCCTTCGTTCGAGAATAAAGTTGAAAGAAGGTGTATTTTCCCACCGAATAAGCAGAATAATGAATATTTTTATGCGTGTTCTCTATGAAATATAATTGAATTTTCAAAGGCATCGAAAATCAATAAAAAAATGTATGCTTACTAAGTAGTCATGCATGCAGCCGAAAAGAAGTTATTTCGATAGCCGGCATCCTGAGGTAACCGAATTTTTATAGAATGACGCTGCACGGTGATATGCATTACAACCCTACTTAATTAATCTTTTCAAAACGAAAACGCATTTCAAAATTCCTGTTGACTTTGCATGAGTTAGCCCACCTACTGCATATGTGCTGCTGGGAATTATAAGATGTGCTTGCTGGGGTCATCATAATGCTCTAGCCCGACTGGGGTTCCGTTTTCCCCTGCTAGACAAAGGGGCTGGACAATTTTTTCTGTTAATCTACGTGTAGCTAAACAGAACTGCACACAATCGGCACAACTACCTCTCTGCTGTTGCCAATTTTTGGCAGAAAAGCATCAAAATGTGGGGATATTATGAGTGGGGCATGGGACGGGCGGGATAAGTCAAACCGCGTGATTGCGACATAACGCGTGCTCATTTAACTGCTGGAGGGGGGAGAATGTGTGCAATTTCATGTGCAAGCAGGGGGTGATTCGTGAGCGTTGCGAACTGCAAAGCCTAGGTGCTGGTACGACACCATTCTGACTTATACGTACATAATTACCGCCTTGGGGGGGGGAGGGGTTGGTAGTCGCCTTCTACGGGTTTTTGTCGGTTTCGGGGTACTCTGGGATCGAGGGCGTTCAACGAGTGCGTGTTAGGTGATCTGTGCTCCATTGCCGCAGTTCCTGTAAAACCTCCTCGTCCGTATGGCCAATTTCCTCTTGCCATTCACGGCTATGCGTGTGCTCTGCCACTAGAGGTGGAGAAACGAGTCTCGGAAAGCAGTGCTGAAGACGGAGACATGTTCGCTGGAACAAGAAGTTTTTTCGATGACGTCTCGGATTCCTACCCGAACCCACCATCGGAGACAATGACAGATAAGGGTATTCCATGCACAAGGAGATGCAGTCGCCATGCTATTGCATACCTATGAACATTCACGGCCCCCTTCATCGGGGATTGTTGTACTTGGTGCGATGAGTCTTCGATGGCCGACACTCGAATGATTAATTAATGCATGTGTTGGATGTTGGTGTGACGAATACTCGACCATCTGACACACCGACCCTGGTGTTGGGAAAATGTATTCACCTGTGCGCTCCCCGCGTGACTAATTGCTCCGCCTAGGCAAAGTCTCAGCACCTAGTATGGAAGGGGGATGTCATTGCACTTGTTACTGGACTGGGGCCCAGTAAACCATGATTTAATTATCTCCCGGCTCACGCGATTGTCACCGCTTACAAGAATTTCGGCCTCGTCAAATTCGAATGTGCAGCCGGATCTGGTCGAATGAGCCGCACCTTGAGAGCTGGCGTCATTTCTCCGCACTGCCGCCGTGTGTTCGTCCTTTCGCGTTAGGAGAAGTCTTCGGGTCCCTCTGACGTAGTTGCTTTATCCGCAAATGCTCCAGATCCGATAAACGACTCCAGACATCTCCTGTCGGGGCAGCAGGTCTTTAGGTTTCATTGCCTAACGCCTGATGGATGTCTCCGGTTTGTGTGCAACTCCTGCCCCAAGTGGCGCGAGAAGGCTGCCGACCGCTGCCACGTAGTCCGCTCAGACAGCCCTTCGAGGACATTTTATCCGATTCCACTGTTAGGGCCTTATTACAATCTCCCTTGAATTTTCACAGGAGACATTGGCTCATTGTGATTATTCGGGTCCTCTTCTGACCAGGCTCCTTGTGAGATGCTGCGGCCATTCAGCTTGACGCACGATGACTGTTGTTTTCGCGGGTGGCTCTTTTGTGTCCTGAACATTCTACATGTAATATGATGCTTGTGTCAGCATCGCCTTGCATCCTGAAGGAAACGCGTATGGGCGGCAACCCAGCGAGCGGCGTTAGAATCATACGCACGTAATCTGCTACGCATATTCTGCAGAACTTTGCAGCTTTCTAGAATAGGCTACTGCCCCACAGCCGTCGCCTTCTACCCCTGCTTCCGCACCAACAGCAGGTTGGCCTTGTCGCGTGTGGCACATGTTTTTGACAAAGGAAGGATTTCTCTGTCGTGACCTCTCTCCGAGTGAGTCCACTGCAGATGATGCGAACCGTCTGTAGTAAGTCAGTTCTCCCATGTTCTGTCCTCCATCAGAAACGTGGAAACGCTGCCGACGTTGCCATTCCTCAGCAAGACCAATCGAAGCATGGGTGTTCGGCGGGGAAGCCTGTATCCTGGACAGCTGGCTCGGTATCCTGAGATGAATAGCTTTACTCACTGAGGCATAGTAGGTTGTTTTTGTGACAGCGTTCTCGGACGACCCACCGATCGACAAGATGACCAGATACGTCGTCGTCCAAAAGCAGTTGTTTGTATTGGTTGAATAATGGGTAGACTTTGATTTTCAGTCATTAGAGTCTCTCAGGACGAGCACTGTCGTCATTCTTTCCGGTATACTACTTTGAATTCAGAGTACTCTTCCGGTAGCAATTAAATTCCTGTCCGCCTAACCGGATTAGTAGTTGTGCTCACCCACTTTTGGTGACTTATCTCTAATAGATTAATAAGCATACTTTCTTAGGTCTGCTGTAGTGAATTTTAGTCTGTCACAGCATCTATTCCCTCCTCCTTCTCCTCCTCCTCCTCCTCCTCCTCCTCCTCCTCCTCCTCCTCCTCCTCCTCCTCCTCCCCCCCCACCACCACCACCACCACCACCACCACCACCACCACCACCACCACCACCACCACCACCACCACCACCACCACCACCACCACCACCACCACCTTCTCTTTTTCATCTTCCTCTTCTTCCCCTCCACCATATTGATCTGTCTGCCCACTTTAGTTAGAAGCGTATGATCTCTCAAATTCTCTCACTCAGCATTCCTTCCCACACATCTTGCTTTTTAGATTGACAGACGTTGAAGGTCCACTAATTTTCTTGGGCTCGGCCACTGCCTTCTGAATGTGTGCGAAGTTACTTGA
Organism: Spirometra erinaceieuropaei; assembly: GCA_902702965.1. NCBI lineage: Eukaryota > Metazoa > Platyhelminthes > Cestoda > Diphyllobothriidea > Diphyllobothriidae > Spirometra > Spirometra erinaceieuropaei. Next base: position 34,859 of record CACRXP010001609.1, on the reverse strand, counting down.
TAGGTTTTCGGGTGCAAATTTATTGGCAAAGCCCATTTTCGTCTGTAATCACTAGCAGTCTAGAAAGACAGATTATGAACCCCATATGGTATCTTTTCAAAAACATAGTGGAAAACCCTTACCACTGAACGTGTCGGCGAGTTCACATGGAGTCATTCCTGCCATCCTCGGCAATTCTTAATTATGGATTGATATCTCACTGAAGACAGTTGACGGGGATGCCGAACCGTGGACCCAAGAAAACAGGAGAGAGGTGACCTCATAGAAACGCTTTAGTTGTTAAGAGGACTTGATCGGGTTGCCGACTGAGAAAGTCTTTTTTTGACGTGACGCTGTTGTAAATTGTAATGTTCTCACGAACTAACGAGTTATGTCTCACGAGCCCCTAGCCTTAAATGCAGCAATTAAATCGAAACAGTGAATAATATAGAGATTTTGGAACGTTAAGAAAACTGACAACAGAATACCACAGCAGAGCACGCTAGCAAGGCGGGTTGTACAGGTGTGTCGTATCTCGTCACATTCAAACAAGCAATGCGGTCAAAGGAAATGGGACTAAATTGTCAAAGGTAAATTAGTCAGGTACCTCACCACAGTACCCCCCTTCTAGACCGGAGGGTGACGGGATACGGCGCCGGAGGATATGCACAAGTCTAGAAAAAATGGGTAACTAAACGATCGGGAAAATGAACGTGACGGCCACTGCGAGTTACGTATGCAGGAGGTACAGTCGAAGAGGGTTGACTGTGTGCTGTGGTGGACGATGGTGTTGCAGTTGGATGCTGTTGACATGTAGGGAGAGGAAGTATGCGGGACGGAGGGGTAGAGGGCAAGGGAGGGGAAGGGCAAGGCAGTGGGCAGGGTGAACGAGTAGGGGATAGGGAAGAAGGAGGAACAGGGGTTTGGGGGTCAGCACATGTTTGTCCTTGTGACAGGTCCGGCGGCCCCTCCGCAACAGCAGCCTTGACCCGATCGACACTGACCACGTCCTCCTTGTAACTGCGAAGAATCCGGAAGGTCTTGGTGTTGCGCGCGAGCACGCGGAACGGTCCTTCATATGGTGATTCCAGCGGCTGGCGCACACGGTCACACCGGACGAACACATGAGTACACTTGTCCAAGTCTTTTTCGACATAAGAC
>CACRXP010001609.1:0-32124 GCA_902702965.1 Spirometra erinaceieuropaei | reverse complement strand
GACAACAGAATACCACAGCAGAGCACGCTAGCAAGGCGGGTTGTACAGGTGTGTCGTATCTCGTCACATTCAAACAAGCAATGCGGTCAAAGGAAATGGGACTAAATTGTCAAAGGTAAATTAGTCAGGTACCTCACCACAGATGGGCTCGTATCCTTCACGATTTTCAAGACGCGGAAGACGTCAGATGGAAACTAAGGGTGACTGCTGGAAGATTACGAGCTGGGGCTACAAGAGCATCTGGCACCTTCATCAGTTCGTGTCTGGCTCTTCTTAAACACACCCGTCTTTTTTGCGCATTTCTGACGTCGTTAGGGCTAGAACAACTGTCCAAAGACAAAGCAGCCCAGTCGTTACGGAGAAGTTGCATTCAAGTGCAAGCAGCCATACGCACGTAGGCCACTGCAACCAGGGCGGGGGGACGTTAATTTGGGAAATGAAAAGGGGCTGGTAACGCCACGCGAACTTCAATGTCGATGTGTCACAAGTTCGCAGCTGAGTCAGTAGACACGCGCGCAAAACTGACACTCCTTGTTACACAGCTGCATACGAGCGTGTTGTGACTCTTCACACACCGCGTGTACGTCGGGGCGTCTGCCGTTAGTCAAATGCCCCACCCTGTCCCAAATTAAGGGTCAACACACAATTTTGGCCAAATGCACTAAGCCCCTGTCTATCGGCCTGTGAGACAATCCCAGTAATGCGTATTTGGCTGACAACTCGTCGGTAGGGGGTTCCCAACAGCCGTCCAAAAAGGTCCTGGGAGACAGTGAGGCTACATTGCGCGTAGGTCGTGTACTGGATCCGTCTGGACTGTAGACGTTCATGGCTTAATTCGAGCAAGCAGGCAGATACAAGGACGTGAACTAGTTAACAACAGGGACAAGTCAGAAATGAATACAACAGGCCGGCATAGGGTACTGACACAGAGCTGCTGGAAAATTGAGCCTTACTAGAAGGACGATGGGAACAGAGGGTGCACAGAGACATGGCGGAAGGCATTATATCCGACGACAGTGTGCAATTTCGTCGAGAAAAATCCAAAAAGTTAGAACGGAGGCGGGCATCACGTCCCGTCCTTGCGTCCACTCGATCTCTGGTTATTTCTATGGTTAAAACATAAAACCTACACATCTCAGCGCCAGATGGCCGACAGGGTCTAACTGCTGACTGATATTGGGATGGGGAAGAGGGAGAGTGTGGCTGCCTCTGGGAACTCCTTCCTCACAGAGCTGTTCATAGTAAACATTTTCACGCCCTTTCAAACCGTCCCGACATGCCAAACGTCGTGGCTTGGAAGACTGTCAACTAACGCGATAAATCGATCCTTTCATAAGGGAGACATTGAGCCCGCAGTGGCTCCTCTTGAATGTGACCTCCATGCTACTGCCACTGGGGTGGGATCCGAGCCGCTTCTGGTTCCTGTGAAGAAATCCGGCCCATTTTAGGCAAACCAGGTCGTGCATGTCACGCGTATAGGGGCAGTACTAATACTTTGTATTTGTTACTTTTTTTCATTTTTTGTCGTTTTGTGAAATTTCCCTTCTCTGCTGACAGTTAAATATGACCCTGAATAGTTGGCCTGTCATACAGTCGATTTTTTGATTTGGTGGTTTTCCCTAAAATAAGTTATTTCTTAATCAATAAATAATACTTTATAAACCAAACATGCCTTGTTTTGAAGCTCGGTCGTATATTTGACGCAGCATGATTTTCGTGGATGCGGGGTGGGCATATCGTGCGCTACAGCGATTTAAGTTCACAGTTCGTGACCTTTCATCAGATAGGTCACGAACTGTATGTTGGTCGCTGGACCCGAGTCTACCATCGATTGTTCCGACTGCGCATTGATATGGGGCACAGTTGGGTGAGGGAGGAGAGAGTGCGGTAGGTGCAGTGTAAGTCCGCCTTAATCACAAACTAATTCACGTACAAGTCGCCGTTTTACGTCCGCCTTGTTGTGGGACACACGATAGATATCATCGCTCCCGACGGTCGAACTGACACGATATAATCTGGTGACTGTCTACGTAATTCCTGTTTTTAAATTCTATGTGTCCTTTTTACTGCGCAGACTTGACTGCCCCACTCGAACCGTGAAGCATTCCCAGTAAGTTTACCTAGTCCTGCCGAGACTGCCCTAGAACGAATGGTCATTCATTCAACGTTACCAATACCTAGCCCCGTACTAATGGCGGAGAGCAGTTCTTGATCGACGGAGTACGCGACCGTCCGGCCTGCAGATGAGAACACACGCACACCCTGGCAGGAGGATGGGAGCGGAACCGGTGTTTGCATACTGTACGCATAGAATTGCCTCCCCGCCACGGCCCGCCTCAGAACAAAAGAACACGGCAAAGTTCTACATGCAGACAGGGGTTGGATCAGTCAGTGGGCGGGAGGGGGAGGGGCTGAAGACGATGAGCTTTAATCAATGGCCCCTGATCAGGATAAAACTACCCGTTATTCACTGCGCCGAATTCTCTCCGGCAGCTAGTCTAGGCAGCAGGCAACATTTTCCCGGCGTTTTTTAAACTACCGCTTGCTCCGTTTGTCAGGAAAGTCGAAACTGCCAGGAAATTAATTACAGCCTGCCTAAGTCAGCTAACAGGGAGGGAAATCGAGCAAAACGTAAGTTGCCGAAGTGTGTGTCTGTAGTCATCGTACATTCCTTCCTTATCTTTAACGCCTGCCCTTCAGCTCGTATTTAAGCACATAAACGAGCAAGGAAATGGTTTTATTAGTCGAACTATACGGAGCCGTGTTGCATAGAGATTCTGCAAAACTTGGAGTCCATATATTTGTTGAGTACACGCTTAACGTGCAAAAAGTATTTGTCAGGTTTTCACCGGTAGAAAGAAAACTCGGTCCTGCCATCTTAACTACGTTAAAACGCAGAATGCTTTTTATGGCTACATTATGACTCCTAGTTGATTGTTCTTCACATTTAACTTGGTTAAACTATTTTTAAAATATGATAAACCGTCAACTTTTCTCTTTTTCTCGATCTTCAAGCCCATGGTAACTGTTCTGTCTGTAGGTATCTTTACTGCGCGCGGAGTTCAGCCTACGCCTTTCGTCTGGCTATTGCTCCATAATTTTCCGAAATGCGTAGTATCTGCGTTTTATGTGACATTCAGGCGACCGTCCGTTGTCCGCTGTTTGGCAGCCATCTGGGGTGGAGTTTTAAACAGTCTCTTTGTTTCTCTCTTAGCTGATGAGATATTGCGGGGGTAACGAGCCATTTAGGCAGCGGTTCGGTCAAAGCATTGTGCAGACATGAGCGACCGCTAAGATCCCAATTTGTAATTCAGCATTCCTGGGTGTATGAAAAAACTTGAAATTATCTACAAATTTCATAGTTGTACAGTTCGATCCATCGCTCTAGTACATCCCGTCATCTGCAACCGGAAATATTCAACGTAACATTAGTGCGGCGAGCACCAACCTGTCCCGTTTTTGATAGGAAACAACAGCAAATTAGGCAGAATGTTATTACCGACAAAGACAGGGAAGACTGGGATGGCCATTCCTGGCTCATAAGCCGTCGCCAGCCAGTCATACCCACTCCCGAAGTGTGTAACACCTGGGGCTCGATCCCGCGATCTGTCAATTAGAAGTCCAACGCCTCTAACCACTGGGCCACGGGCCCGTTGTCCTGTCGATTTCGATCGGGAATATACAATAGTAGGGGGCGCTCACAGATCGTTCTTACGGAATTCACTCGCTTTGTTGTGCATTACAGGCTCTCTCTCGAGCACAACCAGCAGCCATAAAGGGTGCATGATAGAGGTAGAGTTTTATTACCAACAGCGGGGCGATTGAGTCCGTAAATACGATCGGTGAGCCCCCCTCTACCACTGTATATTCCCGATCGCAACCGGCAGAAGAACGAGCCCGTGGCTCAGTGGTTAGAAACGTCGAACTTCTAACTAATAGGTCGTGAGATCGAGCCCCAGGTGTCCCACACTTTGAGGTTAGGCAAGACAAACTGACGAAGAGTAATAAGCTAGAAATTTCTGTTCCAGTCTCCCTTGTCTTTGACGGTAATAACATTCTGCCTATATCATGCGCCACTGTGCGGCTGCTGGCTGGGTTCGAGAGAGAGAGTCTTAAGGCACAACGGGACGAGTAAGTTCCGTAAAAACTATCGGTAAACTCCCCTCTTCTAAGGGCACTTTAATTTTTTTCTGGGCTACCAAGCCTAGAGCTCAAACGGGCAATCTCAAGGCAACGCGCAATGAGTCATAATAATAAGTAATCTGTTATATCGCCTTGTCGTTAGTAGCTTTCGCTCACTGATTACTCTCGCTTATTTGGCCGGCTGCGTGGGATCTAGATCAGACCGCCAACAGAAAACAACATCATTCTTACGCTTCCGTGCAATAAGGACAGGTTAGATAGCACTATGCAACACTGTGCCAAGTTTTGCAAATTTTTGAGGCATTTTTCATTCAGCACCCATGAGACTGCAGTGAATGGTAGCCTCGGAGGTGTAAGTCCAAGTCGTGACCTAACTTCGAAGTACGTGTGAATGTAAGGACAGCAAGCTCTGTATAATGATCAGGACGGCATCTACACAAACCTCACTCCGTGGACCGGCTTCTGCAGACCCGCTGTCATCATGTCCGCTGTTAAGAGTACGCGCTGTTGCTGTAACCTCAGGCAGTTCAGTTGCACTCCACAAACGACCGCGAAAGCATCACTAACACCTAACCGAAGCCTGAACATAGCAGTGCTTAAGGTATTTGGGCCACCCTGTCTGAGAAACGTTACAGTATTTTTTAACCAAAGCGTCGATTCGTTTGGCGGACTTGGGAAAGCCAGTCAGAGATTTGAGAATGTTGATGCGTACTAAGAAACAATTTGAAGCATTTTGAGGCTCCATTTCCCCGGTATGAAGTTGAAGCAAGCATAGACAGCAGAATTTATTGGAACCAATAAATTTGGCGACGGCTTATCAACCGCAACCTGTCCTTGCACAACACATATGACAAATGAGGAAGATACAGAGGTTTGAACTTCCACAGAGAAAATCAATATTCAAAAAAGAGAGTGGCGAGTGAACGTTCCTTTCGGTAAATTCTCATCAGGCCAATACAGTTACATAGGGCGGGGTACAGTGAGCGAAACAAAAATCGATAAAATTAAGGTTTTAAATTACAGGCTCGGCAAGAGCGGAAGGGCGCCGAAAGTTGAATGTGGTTAGTCAACCTTTGACCACGGTAAGCGCGGAGCCTGAACAAGGTTCTTTTGGGCGCATAGGGTCGGTTTTCGTAACCTTATGGCGGCCGCTTCTGCTGTTGCTAGCAGGCGCTGGCCCAGTAGCTTAGGGTAGCTCAAAAGAACCTTGTTCAGGCTCCGCGCTTACCGTGGTCAAAGTTTGACTAACCACATTCAACTTTCGGCGTCCTTCCGCTCTTGCCGAGCCTGTAATTTAAAACCTAAATTTTATCGATTTTTGTTTCACTCACTGTACCCCGCCCAATGTAACTGTATTGGCCTGATGAGAATTTACCGAAAGGAACGTTCACTCGCCACTCTCTCTTTTGAATATAGTGATGGGGATTTTCGCACATTTAAAATCAATATTAAACAGCAAGGTCATCGTATACTGCACGCAGACTAATCAATAAAATGGTAACTTGAAAACGCAGGATAGGAAAGAAAAAGGGGAAGTTAACACGCCGAGGGATTGCGCGAATCAAACGATTGAGCTTTACTAAGGCAAGCTGAGGTTGACCACATGGTCTAGCTGTTTGCACAGGCCGGGTTTCGCCCGCCGTATGTACGCAGCCTCCAAGTAGCGCAGTATCCGAGTTGTTCGTGCCCAAACTAATACTCGAAAATATATTTTGGGGTAAACCGAATGACCGTTAGCTAGGAGGTGCTTTGTGACAGAAGCCCGTGAAATTTTATTCCCCTGCTCTAGAAGCCGGTGAAGCATTTTTTCGCCGGTGTAAGGTCAACACAATCGAGACCAGTATGAATTACTGGTACCAGGATATTTTTGACTGCTTATCAACTGTACCTTTCTTTTCAAAACATGGACGATGAACAGCGAGTGCATGGTAGACTGTATTTGTCCAGTAAATAGGTTGGAAAAGGCTGAGGTGATTGGTTAGGGCTTACAGTCGAATAGCTGAGGAAAGAGTACTTAAAAAGTGGTAGCAAAAAAGGGGAAAATAGGTGATTCTAGGCAAAGAATTGTACAGATCAGGTGACTACGGATTACCAGGACAAGGCCATATTTGCCATGTGGTCTGGTTTGGTCCGCAGGTCACGTTTGTCCATCTGTACAGTGGATGTGTGATCTCATGAAATATTAACCGAAATCCAGAAATGTGTTTTCGACTCAAAAAGACTACTCAAGTAGGGTTGTGATACTAATTACCATGCAGAGTAATGTTAAAGTGCTTCGGTCACATCAGCATCTCGGCTGTTGAATGTGCTTCTTCTCAACTATCTGCAAGAGGTACATACTGTAAAAAATGACTGCTTAAGTTGTATGACGTCGTTCCAATTGAGTTTCGATGTCTTTATAAATTCAATTACATTTTATGAAAAAACAAGCAAAAATATTCTTCCTTATATTCATTTGGTGGTGGATTATGTCTTTCTTAAATTGTATAATCAGAAAAATGGAATCTTTCGGTTATTTAAAAATGTTACTCATCATTAGACTTTCCTAGACAGTGAAATGTCCATTCGTACAACATCACATCAGTACGTTTATTCATGCTGCCAATAAAATGCAAAAGTAGCTCACATCCGCTGTGCAGTTTTATGATTGCCATATAACGTTCACCCAACAACGCAGGGAAATGTGCAATATTCCACTGACGGAATTTATACAGCATGTAGTTTTGAAACCCAGAATACAAGTGAAGCGGCCAGTCGGTTAAAAATTATGCAGGAAGTGAAGAGATTTTGAAGCCGAAAAGTGCTCTATCTGCAACTGGAAAATTTGAAGATGTGATTTTCTATCGAATGAGTATAAGAGAAAACATTTTTGCGCAAGTGTTCTACAAAATATAATTAAATTTATGAATGTATTTAGAATCAATGGCCTGGTTTCTGGTGACTTTGTGATGCCTCGAGTTGTGCATGGCAAACTGTGTACCGCGAAAAATTCTGGATGTTTCCGAGACGAAGTGCAAATTGCCCTGACTTTTGAAACCCATTTCTCGAGTGCAGACTACGAGTAATCGTATAAATACGCGAGTTTCGGCTGCCGGCCACTCGGTTCACCCTTGGTTGCCTAACCTCGAGGGCATTTGACGAGGACCCGTGCGTTTTCGAAGTTTAATTAATTTACCGCAGTATATTTCACTCCGCCGAGTCAGCGCTGAAATAAACAGGTTTGCGTGACACTGGTGTGATGCCGTTACACATTAAAATACGACTGATGTTTGCGAGTCCTCTATAGGATGAAAGATCAGACGGCTGGCCGGCTCGAAGGGCTAACTGGTGCCTGAGATAGAAATGAGAAAGTAGGGTTGGCTGTGGGGATCCCGTTCCTTAGTGAACAGTTTCAATGCATTTTTTAGAACAACAATAAAAGCTCCGGCCTAGGCGGCTGTCAACTGATGGGATAATTACAGTAGGTGGGTTAAATCATGAAATGCCAAGCGAAATTCCAAAATGCGTTTTCGTTTCGAAAAGCTTAATTGAATAAGGTTGTAAAACTAATCATCATACAACATAAATCTATAACGATTCAGTTACCTCAGGATGCCGTTTTTTCGAATTAACTTCTTTTCGGCTGCATGCAAAAACTATACTTTGTAAAAAATGACTACATAACTGGCATGCATTTGTCTCATTGCTTTTCGATGTTCTTAAAAAGTCAATTATACTTCATATAAACATGCACAAAAGTATTCATCCTTTTGCTCATTCGGTAGGAAATTAGTCTTCTTTCAATTGTACACTGGAAGGAAGGGTTTTATATGGTTTTCAAAAAGTTTCTAATTGTCACATTGTTTAATACCTTGAAATGAACATTCATAAAAAGTTATGACCCTGCATTTACTGGTGTTGCTTTCAAAATTAACAAAACTTTTCAAAACCAGTGCTTAATTTTATGAATCCCATATGATCTCCTCTTAATACCGTACAGAAATGCATGGTTTTCCGTACACGATAAATATGCGGCTTGTAGATTGGAAACCCTGAATACAAGTGTGACGGTGAAACGAGTTCAAAATTATTCGGGAATCGGAAAAATTTTTAAAACCGAATTAAACCCTTCCTTCGAGTGTACAATTGAAAAAAGACTAATTTCCTACCGAATGAGCAAAAGGATGAATACTTTTGTGCATGTTTATATGAAGTATAATTGACTTTTTAAGAACATAGAAAAGCAATGAGACAAATGCATGCCAGTTATGTAGTCATTTTTTACCAAGTATAGTTTTTGCATGCAGCCGAAAAGAAGTTAATTCGAAAGCCGGCATCCTGAGGTAACTGGATCGCGATAGAATTATGCTGCAGACTGACTAGTTCTACAACCCTACTTAATTAATCTACTAGAAACGAAAATGCATTTCGGATTTCGGTGGAAATTTCATGAGCTAGGCCACCATCAGGACGCAGAGTCAGCCTGCGATAGCCCCCTTTTAAATGTAACCTCTGTGACACCGCCGCCTAATTGGGATCCAGGCCGCCCCTGTTGTTTGCAGAAACCTGAATCATAGGACGCTGATCAGGCGTTTGCGGCTCTCGTGAACGGGCTGTTGGTTTTGTCCTTCCCTGTGTCCCTTCCTGCTCTCGGTCTTCTTGCCTCTGTCAACTGGACTCGGGAGGGTGGGGGGAGAAGAGGATGCGATGATAAAAAAAAACCCCGACAAACACAGAACTTTTAAGAGGGCAGAAATTGGACTTAAATGGTCTCGGTATTTTATTGGTTAGTTGTGAGCTCTGCACGGCCATTCCTTCGTAATTCGAAAAACAGAGACATAGGCAAACAGCGCACATCCACCTGACTGAATAAAAAATAGCGGAGAGGTGTTTTCGATAATGCAATTGAACCCGATCAGAGAGGTCCCGATATCGCGAGGAAGGTACGCGACGATAAGTTCACGACATAGTTGATCAATTAGCGAGGTCAGTGGGTGTTGAATAAAAACACTGCTTTTCTGGCTCCCTGGTTTTTTCTTCTAAACGTCACCTTCCGTGTTCTTAATCTTTGTTTGCAATGCGAGTAACCCCAAGGGCCAGACACTGCCTTTCCTGGTCCCCTTCATAGAAAATTCAAGAGACAGGACCTGCGGCCACCTCTCACTACTCAGATTGGGAAATGTTTATTCAGAAAACTTAAACAATCATCGGCAAGGGTTAAACATATGCGCGGGGCAAGGAAAGACTATGGATAACCGCCTATGATATTTTTAAAAGCACGTGTTGCTCGTTAGAGTCTGTGGTCGGCGATTCGGCGACAGGATGACATGCATTGACCTGTACCGTTCCGAGGAGTCGGCGCTGCTGAAACGTCTACATGGGCTTATTGTACTGTACAATCCACATGTTAGTAAAGGAAAAGCTCATTTTTGAAAAAAGCTCAGCACGGAGGACAGCCAGGTAGTAAAAACACTCGAAATATTGATTGATGAAATGCATATGTCTGCCAGCATAGCCGGACTGTTAAAAAGTTGGTGAATTTGTTGAACAACAGTTGGCACTTTCCTACCCTGCGCATATACTTAATCTTTACACAAGTCTACTGTTACTATAAACTAATTCACGCGCAGATCACCGTTGTCGACTACAATGTGCTGTTGGGTACGTTTGAAGTGTCGTATAGGAGAGAGTTGGAAAATGGCCTGGTGAACTGCTTTTGGATGGGAAAAAAGAACGGGAAATACATGGGACACCGCAAGTCGTGGAGGGCAGGATGCGTATCTGGCAGAGGGTTGTTCCGAGGTCAAATGAACAGGCAAGGCGAACGTCGGATAACATGCCTGAATCAGTAGGGAGCGCAAATTCAGCGGCCACATGAAACAACCTTAAATCGGGCCGATATTCATTCCAGCATAAAGCTCAGTATACGGGGTGTCCCTAAAAATTGGACATCAATTTATCACCTTATAACGTAAGCAAGGTACGTTCAAGTCGTGTCATACTGCAACAGTATGTCTAGAATTCAATACATTGTTTAAGATTAACCTTTCGCCTGTTTCCCTCTTCAGTATCAGACATGCCATTCGTTGGAACAGAAAAGACGTTTATTGTATTGAAGTATGTCCAGACTCAGCTAACTGTGAATGCGTAGTGGGCATTTATTGCAAGATTTTATAAGCAGATTCCAACAAGGATGCAGATTTGGACGTTTCATGAAATGTTTCATACCCCATAGGAATTCAGTCAAATAGATGTCTGTATACTGTCGGATTATATGCTGAAATTTCGAAATGTATTTTCAATTTTAAAAGATTCCTTATGTAGTGTTGTAGCTACAATTATTTTACGACATAACCACAGGATGTTTTGGTCACGTCAGGATGCTGGCTTTCGAATGGGCCCCTTTTACGGCCACCGGCAAAGATAAGAAGCTGCAAAAATGGCTACTTATATGGCATGGAGTTTTCCCACTGGTTTTCGATGCCCTTATAAATACAATTATAATCCACAGAAAGCATGCATGAAATTTTTCCATCCTGCATTCATTTGGAGGAAATTTTCTTCATCTTCTTCAGATTTTTTACTCAAAGAAAGGGTGTCCTTCGAGTTATAAAAGTTTTCATTTTTAGGATTTTTAAGACCGTGATATGTCCATTTATACAGCGTCCCATTGGCACGTTTATTATTGGTACTTGTAAAGTATGCAGCCTGGTACATATGCATTATTAAATTTCACGAGCATTATATGCCCTCTTTTCAACAGCATATAGAAATCTATGCTTTTTATTATACGGAACGAAGACAGCTGCTGGATTGGAAAATTCGGGTTGGACGACAGGTCGAGTTCAAAACTATGCGGAGAGTGAGAAAGGTTTTAAAATCGAAAGATGCTCGTTCTTTAAACATAACATTTAAAGAAAAAGTAAAGTTCCAGAAAAAAGAAAACAAGGCAGGCTGGTTTTGTGCCTGCTTTCTATGAAACACAATTGAATTTACAAGACCATCGAAAATCAATGGGAAAAATTCATGCCACATAAGTAGTCATTTTTGCAAATCCCCTTTTTTGCAGGCAGCCGGAAAGGGGCTCATTCGAAAGCCAGCATCTTGGCATGCCTAAACTATCCTGTGGTTATATTATAAAATAATTATTCCTACAACCTATTTGAGCAATTTATCGAATCGAAAGCATATTCCAGAATTCTGACTGACATTTCAGGAGATAGCACATCTACTTTATCCATCTACCGATCCATTGGCTTCCCGAAGCAAAAAAGCTTCGTATGGGTGATAGGGGTCACGAACAGGCAACCACCTAACAGGTCGAAGCCGGCCAAGCTATGATAGCAGAGGGGAGACGACAGAGAATGACAGGGGGTGAGGCACTGATGAAATTAGTTTTGACGAAGTGCTTATTGCGCATCTGGTAGACTTCAGTGGTGGACCAGCTGCGCCAGGTGTATCTGTACGTATGTTTGTGTTACTGGTCTCAGCTGGCTGAATGAAGACAAACAAGTCCGAAACAGTTCTGTATCAATCTACATCCCAAACTCTGTCGTCTCCCCTCCGATATACACATATCTTTGAGTGGGAGACAATTAACTCTTCTGGAATAACCACGTAATGTTATTTCTATATGACAAGTGGTTATTCCCCACCCACGAAATAGGTACTAGGGAAAATCCCAGACACGTATATCGTCGCTGCCTCCGCTGCGGTATGACGCAGTTGCGCATGGTTCGTCTACCCTAAGCGTTCTCTATGAGCCATACAGCAATGGAAACGGTGGCGAAGCATTTGTTTGAGTTTTTAGTTCGAAAGGACGGCGAGACTTTTGTCATTTTTACAGGATGGCCCAGATGTAGCCGAACCCCAGTTATTATTAAGTGTCACCAAAAGTGGAACAAAAATTTGTCACATAACATTACAGCAAATGCTTAAAATATAAGTCTTCTGTATGAACCTTCAGTAGACCTGGTTTAAATCACTTCTGACATGCATGACCCTTTCCTCTTTTTGGCCAACTTCGAATTCATTATCGCCTTCTTTCATCTGAGACATGACCTACACATAACACACTTTAAAAATGGAAGAACGTGGTCGTGCTCTTAAGAGTTATTTTTCATCGGGTCAGAGTTATAAAGATGTTAGAGATCACTGTAATGAATTATTTAATGCACCACCTCCAATAAAATCGAAATTTTACGAGTTAATATGAAAATTCGAAAGAACTGGCAACACTACCAACCCGGATAAACCTAGCGTGTCATCAACAGCGCAAACTATTGTTAATCAAAATCTAGTAGCAGCATCAGAGGTCAACAGTCCTCGGAAATTCTAGAGACGCACTTCTGCAAAGCTGGACATACCGCAATCGTCTTTGCAACGCATCGTGTCAAATATCGGCTTACACGCTCCTGATAAAGATGACAGAGTTAGGCATCTTCAGTCTCGTGAAACTTCTGTGGTTCCAAGTTTTCCTGACATTTTAAACCCATATTGTTTGGCCAGTCGAAGCCTGACGGGTGAATTGACATAACTGCGTCCATTGGTCAGATTAAAATTTACATGAGATGTTAAAACAGGAGTTTGATTTGCCTGGTGTCACTTTTTGGTGTGACTTTTGCAGTACAAGATTAATTTTCTCCAATTTGTTTGATAATAAATTGACGGCCAAGTCATATCTAAACACGTTAAATGCAAAGCTGTGTCCTATAATGTGCCAAAGTGCAGATTAAGCTGAGATGCCCTTTCAGCAGGATGGCGCAACGGCTTATTATGGTCGTAATGTTCAAGACAGCTTAGCAAACATACGCCAGATAGATGGATTGACAGCAGCGGTGCCGCGAAAGTCCCCGGGCCTCAGGCACCTAGACTTTTGCTCTGGGAAATACTCAAAAATCAGGTATTTAGAGACAAACCAAAGACTCTCAATGCTCTGAAATGGAACATCATAAAGGCGTGAAAAGATACTGAACAGGGGATATGCGAAAAAGTAACTGATTTGACCATTAAAAGATGGCACAACTGTATTGCAAATAGTGGTTTTCATTTGAATATATGTTGCAACTTTGTGTAATAAAAGGCTGTTCCATTTATTTGCGTTTTCTAGTAATAATTGGGATCCGGATACACGTGGGATTCACTGTACGGGCGTTGCACTCGGTTGGCTGGCCATGGCCTAAAAGCCAGAAGTAGTCCTCTCAGCCTCGCTTGTCTCTGTCGTTACCCCTCCTCTGCCTATGTATATATATTTGAAGGGTATGTTTGGGAGAGACTGGCCACCAGCAGTCAGGAAATTATTGAAGAATTCCCCTAGCACCTTTCCCTCATCTTCCCGAACATCAAATAAGATATGAATGAAGAAAAAGACTGCCGGCTGTCTCTATTAGACATGCTTGCCCGCAGAAAATCGACGTATAAATGAAAACAACTGCCCACATACAGGGGACGAGCATCTGTCGCATTCTAAATTGCCATAGTAACCACCTCATTTCTTACAAAGGCAGTTGCGTGGGAGCGTTCTACTGTTGTGTATAGCCTTACTGCAGTCAGCTAGGCGGCAGAAAAGAAGAGATTCGGTTGCTGTGGGAGCTCTTCATAGATGGCGGATGCGCTAGCAGCTTCGTCGAAGAATTCAGACGAAAGTCACGTAGAGAAGCCCGAGAGTGGGAACCAAGTCATTGTTTCTGAAGAATTCGCTAGACTGACGATCGTATTTGCGATTGGGTCGTTTGCCGGCCGAAAGCCACAATCTGGCAATTGCCCATGCAATTTAAGGACTCACTATCCACCAATCAAAAATCTGCCCTCATTTAACTGATAACATACAACCTCTGTGGAGCTCTTTGTGTGGTTAAACCGTCAAGCAGTTACACACGAGTCTGAGTGTGCGCGGTTTGGCTGTGAGGCGGAAAAACAATTTTTATTTGGAGCCCCGTCATTCATCGGCGCCAGGTCACAACTGCGTTTTCGACCGCTTGAGAACCTTGGGTCACTCAGAAGATCGGACTGTGCGCCAGCTGCAGGAATCATGTCGTTTGACAGATGGCCCAATCAATAGACACAGATCCGCCAGCCGTGTAGAAGGCGATAAGTGAACAAGTCGGTGGCATGACTGAAGGCCATTTTTGGTGGAGGTAGGGCGAGGATCGCATATTTACTCTATTCCTTGACTATGGACTGTTCAAAATTTCGAAATGTCATATGAATAAAAAATTAGTCTCGGAGACCACCTTACCATCTCCCAGACAGGCTTCACATGCTTTCAACCATTCGTCGTCAGACGACGAGTTTGTGTCGCCAGCTCGAAAATCCACGAGTAAAACTCAATTTTTTCCGACGAGCCTTCTATCTTCATCATATTATCTCGGAATGCACACTACCTCAACTATTCATACATATATGTTGGAAGGTAGGCATCCAAATAAATATGAGTCGAAGTCGAATGTGTGCTTTCGGAAAGGAAGGTTATTGTGCAAATTTTCAACGCCGGATCCGTGGGTCGTCGTCAGACACAGACGGACAGCAAATGCGCCAACACAGTTAACATCTTAAGTGCACTTTAATAAACGATAACCGTTTGGCATTCGTGCCAGTAAGCGGCCGTCGTGTGTCTCAGTTCGTTTTTATTGGCCTTCGCTTCTTCCTTTTCTCCTTGAAATATTTGTACGCGGCATCCAACTCGATGCGGAGGTTGATGTATAATTCGTCTGAGTGCATGGCCTCGAGGAACCCCCGGCCTTTCTTGGAGGGGCACACAGCGACAATGCGAGTTTTCTCCCAAGCGAAAGTGTTCCCGGTGTCCGGGGTGTGCATGGCTACTTGAGACAGGTAGTCTCGCCTATTCAATGCAAGCCGGTGTTCGTAAATGCGTGTAGAAGCGCATTTTCCAGTCTGGCCGCAATAGACGGCATCACACGCATAGCAAGTGATTTTGCAAACGATTTCTTTCTTGTCCAGATAGTTAACCCTACGCTTAGGGTGCACGAGCTGAGTGCGCAAAGTAGTCGTCGGTCGGTGCGCCACCTGAATTTGGTGCTTCCTTAAGCGTCTTCCAACGAGTTCAGATACACGTTTAATATAAGGAAGTGTTCGCCAGGTTTTTTGTTCAGACGTCTCTTCGAATGTTTCTGTTGCATGCATCTACGTAAAAAATCTCTAGGGTACCCATCCCCCAAAAATAATTCACACAAGAAATTTAGTTCATATCGATAGCCTTCTTCACCATAACAATGTGTTTTTGCTCGATCAAGCAGACTGTTGACAGCGCCCCGTTTGTGAGAGATTGGCTGATTGCTCTCGTAAGGTAGAATGATTTCCGTATAAGTATCTTTACGGTAAACCGATGTACGTGTTCCGTCAGTCTTTCACTGTGCGAGAACTTCCAGGAAAGGGGTTTTACTGTCGACTTCGTATTTGAGTGTGAATGTATCCCCGGAATTGTTGAGTTTATACTGTTGTGAAGCGTTTCCAACTGGTCCTTTTTAACGACAACAAATGTGTCATCTGCATATCGCAGGCACAGTTTAGGTTTAATTATTGGAAGGCGCGCCACCACACCCCGTGGTCCCCACAGCAAATTGCCAGGATTTTTCGCCAACCACAACAATACTCCAACAGGGACCAGAACGACAAAGATGACCACCTGTGTACCTAGCGGGAGCACACGCGCATCTATCGGCAGGGAACCAGGTGTCGGGGAGCTGCCAGTGCATGCCAGTCTGCGATGGCCATGGTTTGCTGGTACTGGCATAGCACGCGCTTACAGACATTTTGAATCCTCCCGATTGTACACTGTAAGTCGACAGTCGCAGCCCTGACCCCAACTGGTGTGTGCCTTCCGGGGGTTTTTAAATTTCCACGGTAAAACTTTTCTACCAATTCTGGTCCATTGACTTGCGGCTTTAGAACCTTGCCGCTGCCGGATATCCTATCCGATATTTTCAACTTAGCAGAAAATCCAACTTTACAGAGTCTTGCGACAGTTGGCAGAGCGTATTTCTGAGGACAAATCGGCTGTTTTTTGCCTGTCTGACATTTGTCACCGCGCCCCATGACACAATGGATGCTCCAAGACATGTGTACGAGCAGCCTCGGTGGCCTTTTTCAAAGAAAGGCAAGAATTTCGAGCAGAATGGCCACCTTTCAAGACCGTGGTAACCTAGGCTTAAGTAATAAGTAGGAACCGTGCATAACTGAACCCTTTACCGTAAAGTACCGTAGGTGGGACGATAGCAGTGGATTAATGCACCGTGCGCACCGATTAGGCGAATGGCGACGACCTTGAGATCTGGATAATGGGTGCAGATCACACGTGCACAGGCCTGGCGTCAGTTCACGCGAGTTCAGTGGGACGTAAATCCTTTGATTAACACCCCTCCGCGAATTTCTCGATTTGAATTAATGGTCAGACTGAAATGGCTTCATTGGCGTCAGTCCAACCTAGTCCGTTGCAAAGGGAACTGTCGCACTTGGCACCAGGTGAACCGGTTTGATGCAATCCAAAAGAGAGAGAACTGAAGTGTACTAAATAAACTTATTTCGGAAACATGAGTGTGAAATGCATGTCCCGGATTTTGGAATTCGGCGATGCAGACATTTTGAATTCTCTGTATATGCCAGTTCATGAGGAAACGTGCACTGCAAGATTTCGTGAGATCATTCGAAGACGGTAAGAGGAATAAAACAGAGACCTGAATTTTTAAAATGGTTGCATTTCTGATGGTAGTCGGAGACACGGTCATACTGGCATTTTAGCTCTTCGCAATCAAAACTTCTAGCCAAATATGACGTTCAATCAGGACAAAAGCTACATATAATTGGTATATACTTTTATCGTCGATCAGGGATGGCCGTATAAAGTCATGAGTTATTTTTAAAACGATTGTCAAGAGTAGGTTTGCACGTATTCTGATGAAAATCCTATATGGATCGCACGAGTAGACGCTTTACCATGAGAATACGAGAACACCTCCCGGTATGACTGGAAAAAGGCCGAGCTAGGAGCGTGAATAGGGCCGTTCTTGCGCATCTTGCTGATTCCGGACGCCGTGGGGACCCCAGCGAAGCTGTTGAAGTGTGCAGTTGCGATACGGTTGCTACGCGCTTCTGTGCTGGTCAGGATTATCAGCTCCCACACTCATCGCACGTCGTCAATATGCTGACTGCCAGATTTCGTCGTCCGTGTGGACTCTTGGACGATTTGGTTTGCCGACATTGGTACCAGGAACAGTAGTCATGCACATGTTCTCCTCGCGGCTAACTACTTTGCCTAGACAAAGTCTTAGCGCCGAATATGGAGGAGGGAGATCGTTGCGCTCATTGATTGATTGAGGACTGGAAAACTATGACTGGGGCCTCTCGCCTCTTCACTTCTATTGGTCCAGCGGAGCTTTTTATGCGATTTATAAGGTTTCAATGAGCTACCCTAAGCTACTGGGCCGGCACCTGTTAGCAACGGCAGAAGCGGCCGCCATCAGGTTGCAAAAATCGATCTTGTGCACGCAGAAGAACCACGTTCAGGCTCCGCGCCTACTGTGATCAAAAGTCGAATAACCATGCAACTCTCCGCGCGCTTCCGCTCTCACCCCGACCCTGGCACTGACTGCTATTACCTCACCACCCCCTCCCCTCCCTCCCCCCATTTTCCCACATCCCACCTGTGTTTTAAGGTGAGCTTTAATTAATTTCTCTTATCACTGACATGTTTCTACTTCTACCCCGTTCCTATATAAACGTACTGGCCTGACGAGAATATATGGAAAGCAAACGTGTGCTCGCCAACTGGTCTTCTGAATACTACCGTGGGAATTTTCGCAACTCCAATCCTATATTTCTCAGATTTGGTAAGTGCAAATATGGGCAAATCTAAGTTCTAAAAAAGATCTCCTGTAAACAACAGTTATGTGTCTGCATGCACCAGGGGCTTCGTATTTAGGAGATATTTTCAGGCATCTCAAGCCTTACAGACCTTCGGGTAGTTCTGAGTGGAGCGATGTGTTTTGAGGGAATCCTGTAATGTCCACGTACCCGAAAAACATAAGCTGACTTCGAAATAGATATTCGTCCAAGTGCAACAGTAATTTTCTCGGAACGAACACAAAAGTAGACTGTAGTCGATCATGTCTGGGTGAGTCACTTGTCTTTCTATAGGCATTAATAACTATCGACCTCATAGTTGTTAACTCAATGACCCTTTTTTTCTTGTAATATTAGAAAAGTTCCTTAAATCTTTTGGAAAAAGATGATTACGAGTTTTTGCAAAGACCACAGGAGAAGAACTTTCTTTCGGTAGTTTCTATGCCGGCTATTTGAATTTATACAGGTTGCAAGAATCGACGTCAAAACGTTTACCCGGTCGGATTATCCGGTATGCATGTGAATCCGGCATGTCATCATGCAACAAACCGCCTTTGCTAATTGTCAGTACTGCGATTCTAGTTTCCATGAATAAAGGTGTATGCATAAGTGAAGAGAAAGAAGGGTGGTCGAGCATCGGAACATTTTGTTTATTATTCTCAGCACTCGAACTCGTGCAGGAGTCCATCTTCAGCGGTAGTAGCAGCAACAGAACAAGCGACGGTTATATGGCGTGTAGTCCAACCATCGACGGACGGTGTAGGACTGGAAGTGACTGCGCAGGACTCTGTACGCCAGAGCCAGATCGATAAATCGATTGACCGAGTTCTCATCCGAGGCCTAGGCTTCAATCAACTCTCGGCCTGTTTTGTTTTCGGTGTGGACCACTGCTTTGATGGCTGCGAAGTTAACCTCATGACCTATTTCGTAGGTGTGAGCGGCCACTTGTGGGAATGCGTCGTCTCGTCGCACAGACGGCTGGGGTTCATTTATGCGCGATCCGATCATGCATCCAGTCTGGCCTATGTAGTTGAGAGGACAGTTTTGGCACGAAATGCAATACATTACTCCAGATCGCTCCATAGGCTTTACTGGTCCTGATGTTTCATGACGGCTTTGGGGCGATGTGCAATTTCAACATCTAGCTCCACAGCAACGCTCTTGGTTGTTTCTGAGGCGTCCTTGATGTATGGTAAAGAATGCCATATCAAAGTGGTTTTGATGCTTGGGTCCCCTGGGGACGTCCGCGTGAGTAGCGACTTATGAATGCTCTCGGATGGCCATGTTGTACAAACTGGTCGTGGAGATAACGAGCCTCACGTGCTCTGTCCTCCGGTTTGCTGCAATGAATTTGAATCCGTTCGAAGTGCGTATTCACACAGCCTTGTTTATTAGCCACCGAATGGTTGCTGTGAAAACTGAGAAGCCATGCTGTGTTCGTCGCCTTACCATAAACCGTTGTTTCAAGTCCACCGTTAAGGTTTCATCTGATGAGCACATCCAGGAGGGGCAACTGCTGTTCCTGTTTTTCTTCTCTCGTAAATTTTATGTCAGAGAAGATTGCGTTAAGCAGATTGTTGAAATGTTGATTCATGTCCTTCTTTACGATAACAAACATTTCTGTTCCATGAATTTTGTGCTGGTGGGGAATGTTATTAATTGTGGTCTGACGCACTGCGGCATTTCATCATGTAACATATCCTGTTTGACAACTGTCGGCACTGCGACTCCAGTTTCCGCTTCTCTTTCACGAGTTTGTGCTGGTAGGGAATTTAACTACTTTCCAGTCACGTACTCCGTGACGATCAACAGTTTGTGTCCATGAGACTGCCGGATAATGAGCTTAAATGCCACGAAAACGGACGGCACCGATGAAATCTGCGGCACTGGTGCAGGATGTTTGCAGCCGTAAGTGACATTCACATATATCACCGACTCGAGGGGAACATCTTGTCGACATTAGGGGGAGGAGCATGATTACGTTACCAGAGCCATGCGTAGAAATCACGCAGGTGCGTAATTAATTGAGTGCGTGCCTCAAAACGCAGCCTGTACGACGGAACATCTGACAAGCGGTACACGGTCCATTGCAAAGAACATTGTCGGACGACCCAAAAAGCCTACCACACCGACCACCGAAAAGAAAAGTTTGTTCCTCAAAGTTCCTTTCCAAGGAGACACTGTGGGTGAACTTCTGAGAAGACACCTTGATCAAGCTGTCTCGGGAACCTTCCCAGCAGCAAGGGTTCGCATATCATTCTCTACTAATCATATTTTACGAGGAGAAGGCAAGGATAGGCTGCCAGCTCAAATTACACCGATGCTTGCTCGCGTGACGCAGGTTCTATTAGTCGTATGAGTCGGCGTCTTTCCAAAAACATACGAACGCACCTGCTAGGATGGTTGGCAAAAGGCGAAACCAGGAGATTAGACGGTGTCATCCTTGCGCATGCAGTGGATTCAGGGTGTCTTGTGGACCCCTCTGAAGTATTTCGTGAAATTTATAAGCTCCCCACGAGCTACCCTAAGCTACTGGACCAGCGCCTGTTAGCAACAGCAGAAGCGGTCGCCATCAGGTTACGAAAATCGACCCTATGCGCCCAGAAGAACCACGCTCGGCGCTTACCGTGGTCAAAGGCTGACTAACCATACACAAGTTTCTGCGTCCATCCGCTCTTGCCTAGCTTGTATTTTAAAACCTAACTTTTATCGATTATTTCACTCACTGTACCCCATCCCATATAACTGTACCGACCTGACGAGAAGTTATCGAAAGCAACGTTCGCTCGCCACCATTTCTTCTGAATACGAAATTGATTCTGCATGAAGTCTCGAATCTACATACTGAAGTTATATTTGGAGGTTGGGGAAGTGGAAACTGCGAGTTGAAAGGACCTGTCCGTTGATTAAGTTACAGGTGCCTAGGAGTGGAGGATGCAGCAACAACTGCCAGCGTTGGTTAAATGCGAATTAGGCTGTCTTTTAGATGGGGGCATGCAAGCGGTCGCGAACTAGCAGTTTTGCCAGCGCATGCAAAGTTGAAACACGGCAAAAGACTGCCTTGTAAAATTTCCGTGGCCGACGATGAGACGGTGATAGGACGATCATGACCGGTCGGTAAGTAGGTTTCTCTTTCTTTTACTGCCGTTAGACTGAGCCTCCATCAGCAGAATAAGTTGAAGACTAGGGAGCTCGACTTGCACCAAGCCTGCGAATCTCTATGTCGCGCATGATTTGCAGTCGCAACTGCGACATTGTACACGTCCTCACCTCCATGAGTAAGCTGGATGTCAAACACAAAATCAGATTCACTCGTGAGGTGGAGAAAGCTGCGAATCTCATGCCAGAGCGCGGGAACACTTGCCGCAAACTCCGTGCAAAGTACAGTGCATAACCGATCTCGTGAAATGTTGGCCAAATTCTGGAATGCGTTTCCGATTAGGAAGGATTACTTAGGTGGGTTTGTTATACTGATTATCATGCAGCAGAGCCCTATAAAATTTCGGACTCGTCAGGATGTCGGTTTTTGAATGCACTTCTTTTTGACCTCACGCACTGTATCATCCTGCCCCCGTTGGCGCAGCATCGGGGGCAGGCATTGCTTGCTTCTCCGGAGCACATCTGACAAGTAATGGCTGGCGGAGAGTTAAGACGTCAGGCGCTACTTATAACTTTCCACTCCACCATACCGGAAACACTGACAAGTCTGGTTGATATGTTTATGCACGCAGCTCGAGTGATCAGGCTACAGTTTCGCATACTTGCCGAAAAGCGGTGTCACCGTTGACAGCAGTTGAGCGTCACCGGGGTAGCGTGTTGCCGACATCACAGCTGTCTCGGTTTACACCCCCCCGACGTTGGGAGCGAATGACGCGCAGAAACGGGCTTTTTATAAATGACATCACACTTCTGACAACTTCGTGGCCTTGCCGTTGCGGAGAGTGGAATGTCAGGACGTGGGGGATGTGATGATGCATCTACGACACGTGACCTTGGCTATCACGCGGTAGGAAACAGCTGTGCGCGTTGCAAAAAGCATCTCATTTTCGCCGCACTGGGCAGTAGTATGGTCGTTATAACTACCTGTTTCAGCCACCTGGTACTCCAGCGTTAGGCGCCCTCACGAACAGGCCGAGTATACACTTACCACATCACGAAGTCATCATTTTTCAGTAGTGTAGAAAGAGCCGTCAACCATTGGTCAGCTAGGGATCGACCAAGACTGATGATATTCAAGTTCAGTGGCTGAGGGATAGTAGCTACTAAGTTGAGTCCAGTCTTAGACTACGGCCTGGTTACTAGAGTCAGGGTGCTGTGTGGACCACCGACCTTTGTTAGTTCTTATTCTCTGTGAAACTAGTTTAAATCGTTTTCGCATTGATTTTTTGTAAATAACGAAAGCCGTTCTCTGCTTGTTCAGCAAGGCCATCGAGCACCCGGTTGAGGAATCCAGCTGCACTTCCAACACATACCCCACTGTCAAGTAAACTTGATCTCTTTGTCCCTGTACAAAGTCTATTGGGTGAAAACGGCACAAATGCTGCCGTCTAGGGGGGTTCGGAATAAAAATTTCTCACTGCTTCCCAAAACTTCTCTGCAAATTTGCTGTGCACTTACTCTAGTTGGCAAAGTTGAGAGATCTGGATTCATGATTTGAAGAAAAATATGCGTAATTTGCTCTTTGACAATGGGAAGCCGACCAAGCTCTTAGAAACGTCAACAGCTAAATAAACCTGTTCCAGTGAGCCCAACTTTTGGTAAGATCGCAGTTGGCAGCCAGGCACTGTACGTTGATGCTGTCGATGTATTTACTTGTTATCAGTAAGTGCGTTTACCCTTTCTAGGGAACTGGTTATCAGTAGGTGCGCTTCTACTGCATGAGGTAGGTCAGCCGTTTCGGTCAGGCTATTGGGTTTAGTGAGGATTACGGTTAGGCGTAGGTTAGGTTTGAGGATTAGGATTTGCGTTACATGGTCCAGCTTCAGTGTTAGGATTAGGGTTTAGGTTTTTGATTATGGTTTGGCTTTAGGGTTGGCTATCGGCTTCAGGGTTAGGGTTACCGGTTAATGAATA
Source organism: Spirometra erinaceieuropaei (assembly GCA_902702965.1). Taxonomy (NCBI): domain Eukaryota; kingdom Metazoa; phylum Platyhelminthes; class Cestoda; order Diphyllobothriidea; family Diphyllobothriidae; genus Spirometra; species Spirometra erinaceieuropaei. Next base: position 9,072 of record CACRXP010001609.1, on the reverse strand, counting down.
ATGGTTAGCGGTTAAAGTAAGGGTTACGGTTAACGTTAACGTTATGGTTAAGGTTAGAGTTAGGGTTAAGGTAAGGGTTATGGCTATGTTTAGGGTAACGGTTAGGGTAAAGGTTAGGGTTAAGGTCATGGTTAAGGTTAGGGTTAAGGTTAGGTTTAAGGTTAACGTTAGGCTTAAGGTTAGGGTTAAGTCTCGGGTTAAGTTTAAGCTTAGGGTTAAGGTTTAGGTTAATTTTAGATTTTAGTGTTGAGGTTCGGATAGGGGTTGGTTTTAGACTTAGTGTTTTCCAGAAAAGTTGTAGAACCTTATTGCTAGGTTTTCCGTATGAGCTTTCGTTGGGATTTAGCTTTACGGCTAACCTTACTAAAACTTCCCCACACTTCTTTTGGTAACTATTTTTTCCCAGAAACTCCAGCACTCCTCCACCAGCACTTGCACCTGCCCCACCCATATAAGCCCCTTTCCAACCATTCCCGTAAGACAGGGACCTCGCTGTCTGCCTCCCCATTCCTGGCCACCAACTGCGATCTAATCGATCTTTGTCTTCAAATGTGTATTTACTGCCGTCATACCACAGGTACAGAAGACCTGGACGAATGAAAAAGTGGGCAGGCGCATGCCAAGGAATAAATGAATAGTCAGAAAGTCGCCATCACAAGTAACTTTAATTGAACGCTGTCTCCAGCCTCACAAAGAAAGCGTAACGTAGGATATTCGTTTACGAGAGAGGATTTGTAAATGGACCTGCTAGGATAAAAATTTGTCCCTCAGGTGGGAGCAGTGCCACAAGCTGGTGGGTAAACTTGAGACTGTCAACCCACCTAGAGGCGAAACACATCAGGAATGTCAAGTATCGCATAGGACTGATGTCCATCGATATTTCCCGAGGCTTAAGCTATCCGTTCCCAATTGCATTTCGTCACCACCCAGGCCAGCAGACCTGAGGTGTCAAAAAGGACTCTGGTGGTCAGTAAACACTCGGGTTAGTCACCCTAACCCTTCAACACCACGGACCCACGTCCTGTCGCTAAAAGGGAATGCAAGTCACCTCTATTTTATCTGGTACCTCCTGTTTAGCTTTCAGCAATTCTCAAGAATGACGCCAAAGTCAAAGGCTCATCTCCTCAACGACCTCTCCATACTGGCGCATCCGAAATCCACCCTTAAGGTCTCTTCAATAGAAGACAACTGGCATAAGTCAAAGCACACTCTTCATCGTACCTCACACGAGGTGCGGGCCAACGTAGACACTCGTATCTGCTTTTGTCTCTGATGATGGGTTCGAGCAGAAATCCGAAATGTCAGGCTAATAAAACTCTTGTGCCAGCGATCGTGTCTCCTTCTTCTTAATGTAGACATCATCGTAACCGTTAGATCATAAATAACCAGTTAAGAATTGCATGTCGCCACCATCAAGACCGACAGACCCGAAACGTCAGGACGCGTCGGCTGGTAACGGTCACCCCTCAACGCCACGGACCCACGCCCTGTTCCCGGAACGGAACGTGGACCAACCCATTTTGTCTTAAAACTACTGTCAGGATTTCATGCATGCCAAAGTCACTCACAGGATTCTGTCCTCAGCGAATTCGCCATACTGGCGCATCCAAAAAACACCCTTAAGGTCTCTTCAATAGTACGCAACTGGCTTTACTTGAAACACCCACTCCACCACACCTCACAGGAATCAAGGGCTAACATGGACACTGTCGTAACTATTAGACCCCCGGTGAATTGCCCAGACTGTCTGATAGCGCAGCAGGTCTACCCCTTCGGGGTCATGTGGAATTCAAAGACCTGTACCTTGCGACTACGTGTTCCGCTCTGTGCCAGCATGATTAACTCTAAAGTAAACCTGTCCTAGGCTTCAAAAATCCTTCATCTAGTGATGATGCAATTAGGCGGGATCGGATTTTGAAGATGAGTCAGTTGTCCAATCCGACTGATTTGGCCTTCAGAGGTAACAAATCTGTACCTAACGTGTCGAAATCGAATGCGACTCTCAGATAGGAAGGACATTTTGTCCAATTTCTGAGTCTGGACGGTCCGGCACTCTCGGCCACCGCCCACAGGTGCGGACCCCCCAACGCCCACAGTCCGCTGAGATGCCCATGACCCCGGAGGAACAGGACGAAAAGGCACATGGCGAGCGCGTTCTCCTATAAAGGCTGTTCAGCTCGAGTTCTTCAGCACGTGTGACAAATCACCTTGATTTTACAGTAGGTAACGGATTTACACTATGAATCTTGACGGAGCCGCTAACATTGCAAGGCTGGTAGGTTCCCTTGCGGAAGTGCAATCTGCTGCGCCTCAGGTAGGTGCGAAGTCAGCAGACGTGCGCTCTAAAGTTAAATTTTCCTAAAAAGATGATCGTCTAGGCTATTACGAACGGACATATCTGTCGGGCCACAGTGAACAGCGAAACTCATGGACTGATGCACTGTTTCTGTTGCCTTAGGTCAAGCCTTCTGTCACGAGGTCAGGGTAAGTGTGTTATTAACCATCAGATCGTCCGGGATCGCGACTTTCGCCGAAACCCTTTGAACTCCTCGTGTGACCAGTTGCAAGACGACTCCGCCATTTTAAATGGATGCGAGGCAAGATCTGTCCGCTCATAAGAGGCCACTTACCTAGATGAATTCGATCAGGGGTACTAAGAGGTGAGACTGCGCGGCAAGCGTGGACCTCGAGCGCATTTTTGACCCTGCGGTCCTTGGTTTTTGAACCACCCTGCCAACTGGCTCACTTTCGCATAGACGTCCGCCTTCGACCAGCTGCAGTGAAGAGCAACCATTCGTGGTGCTGCGAATGTGTAACATAGGCCCGATCGAATTGGTTAATGATGAATTCCACTACTAGTATAGGCGCAAGACAACAACATCATCATCACCATCGTAAACGGGTGCGCACAGGAATTAGTCAATAGTCACTAGGGCTTTCTTGGCCTGCCCAATATTGAGGCTCATTCCGGACATATCGGGAGATGAGGACGGCTGGTATTCTGGGGAACGACTTTGAGAGATCAAGTTACAAAATGAAAATCAAAGCAGTAGCAGTATTCAAGACGAGGATTCGAAGATAAATTATCCAGCAGCGGTCCAAAAGGCGCTGTGAACTGTTTTCCCAATCTCATTTCTGATATGCATCTGACGGTAGTTTCGGATAGGAGTCTAGTAATCGAGGTGTCTATGCTGCCGAAACGTCGGACCCACAGACGAAGTTCTGTTTCCTCGAATTAACTACAGTTGCTTAATTAAATGAATAAGATGTTGAATGTCGAAGGAGTTCTATAAGCCATTCATGAGTATTGTCGCCGTAGCCAAAAATGGAAGTTAGTAGAAGAAGCAAAAGCATAGAGAAAGTTGGTCGTCGCATCGACGAGGACGAACTTTGGCCCCAGAGGGGACACAGTGGAAACCAGCTCATGAAGGGGCACACTGGGGGGGGGGGGGCGAGGTGTCACTCACTTTCTCTGTTCAATTCGATATCATGATGCAGTTTTTACTCCTGACTGCCCCTTTAACAGTCTTGCCTCACTTTTCAGGCAGTAATCAGGCGATTTATGAATGCCACATCCCCTCTGCTATTCTGAAATTTTTCAAATTCCAGTAATAGGAGCATCCATATTGCAAGTTATACGGACATCCTGTTCTCCGACGCTATTCTACGTTGACGACCAGCGTATGCTAACAATCGGTTAGCCTGATCTTTAAGGTGCACGTAGACTTAACTACAAAAATCGTGAGTAACTTTCCCAATTTAATGACCATACGTTATTTTCGGGGTGGTTAATGTTTACACAAGGTAATTTTCATTTGCTTCTATGATAAAGTATGGTCATGTAGCCGCACCTGGTGGGCACAATACTGTTGGGGTTAGGGGTACGAGTTGGGGGTTAGGGCAACTATTCATGCACTACACAAAGCATAACCATGCATTCCCAATAGCTTTTTTTGCATACGACTACTTGACCTCGTCGCCTGTGCGTTCCCCGGCCCCACTTGTAAAAACTTCTATAATCACCGACTCCGTACTACAGATGGCTGGGGTATATTCAGGTGCGGCTACATAGCCATATCTGACCGTTTTTATATCATGTGTTTGGAGTGTCTTTAAGTGAAACTTGTGGGCATCTAGACTAAATTACCCGCGCCCCTTCTGAGTGAGACATAGAATCTAGAAAGGGGCATATTACGGCGAAGACACAATATTTTATTCCGTAGTCTGCTTGAAAGGAAACAGCGACGTGGACTCCTGGAGTCTGGTGGATATGCAATTTTGAGACGGCCGGGGCCTAAATTACCAGTTTTGAGACCTAAATTCGGATCTCCTGAAGTGCTGAAGAAAGCTCGTGATCGATCTCAATCCTGCAGAGGAAGGATTGTGCAGAAGCTTTCTCCACTTTTAACCAAATTTCCATAGAGTGACCAGACGGCATCAAAATGACTGGATCTGTGGTCTGGCACCGCGGAAAACAAGCAGTATTTTCTCACAGTTGATGCATATCGCAATCTGTTACTGACTCAACCGTTCGTCTGAACGAAAGCGCAGGTGGAAACTTAGTTAATGCGTACTCTTTGAAGAGCGTACTGTCACCAGAACACTCGCTGTACTCGTCCGAGTCTCCTGATTTATGCAAATGAGTAACAAACAAACAATATTGACGTACTGAATTCCCCCACTTGGAATAATGTTCATTCACAAGAGTACAAGCACGATCGTGTAACCTTGATTCAGATAACTCCCTCTTCTAAGAAATCGTCTGAGTGCTTAGAAATACCCCTTCCTGGTTGAACATTTATCATGAGTGACATAGTTCAGAAATATCCAAGAATGAGACAAGATTTTCCCACGTTTCGGATTATTCTAATAAATAAAATTATCAGATTCATGGATAACTACTACTAGGCATCTGAATCTCGGTCATTTAATTTCATGAAAAGTTAAATTAGCAAACACATTTCTCCGATGACGCAACACCAGGCTACTAAAAATACACGGAGAATAAGCGTGTGAGTTGTGGACTGGATGTCTCATACTTCACCACCTTCCCTACTATGTTGTGGACGGTGAGCGCAAGAGGAAGAATTTAATCAGAATGTTATTATCGACAAAGACAAGGGAGACTGCAAGGGCCATTTCTAGCCTATTATCCGTCGTCAGCCAGTCATACCCAACCCCGAAGTGTGAAACACCTGGGGTTCGATCCTGCGACCGGTTAGTTAGCAGTCAACGCCTCTAACCACTGAGCCACGTGCTCGTTGTCCTGTCGGTTTCGATCGGGAATGTACAGTGGTATAGAGGCGCTCACCGGTCCTTCTTACGGAGCACACTCGTTCCGTTGTCTTACGGGCTCTCTCTAGTGCCCAATTTAATATCTAAAAACAGTACTTGTTGTCACATACACTCAAACGGTTATGAGATTGGCTATATCACAGAAAGGGGCAAACTGGACGTATGCTTTACAAAGACTTAACAGACATACTGCATCCGTCTGGTTAGGAATTTTGCGCCACCTGGGAGTCTACCAGTCGACAGAAGCTGGATCTTCTGGTCTTTGGTTTGATACGTGCGTTGATATTTAACGGTCATACAGATTCGCAACCGAGGCACTGCTTTGGTGGTGCTGATATATTTCAGGAAACATCTCTTGTTTGAGAGGCACGTGTGACTTGCAACATGAAGTTTATGGGCTTAGCAGATCAAATAATAACGGCGGTCCAGAACGGAATCCTTTCAGCACTTCAAAACAAAACTCATCCCCACCATTTTGCTCTCCGATTCCAGTCCATTTCGCCTATTGCATGTTTACTACTGGACGTGCGATCTGGTGCACATGCGGTGGGCAGCCATCATGACCGGTCTGGCGTCATTGTTCAAGGCCTCGCTGCCTCAAGGTCATCCAACCTATTGCAGTGAGCCGTTCCAGACGCGGTGACCTGAAGTCACACGACCGGCAGCTCGGGCATACCAGCGTCCGCACAGCCGCAACTGCCTATACCGCCACATGAACGCACCCCACCCCCTGCAAAACAAACCCCTGGGACTCCACCCCTCGGCAAATACAACACACACCGATTGGAGACCACAAGCCTACAAAAGCGACTGCCGTCACAGTCGACAGGCAGGACAGGACAGGGTGGAATGAAGTCGGCCGTCATTATCGAGGCTGAGAAGTGTCCCACTGCTTGTTCGACCGTCACATCCGATGATGTCCACCGTGTGCTTCACAACAGGGTGCGAGCAGGTACGGTTACTTGCGCGCAAACTAGTTTACAGTGCCAGTAGACTTGCGCAGCATCTACCGCCATCTCTCCTCGTTATCCACCTGAGCCCGGCGTCAAGACAGAGTCAAGAAGACCGGGGGCGAGGAGGGCGCAGGTGGATAGCAGGGCCGAACCCGCACCTGGGCGCTCCACTCCACACCCGCTGGTCCGCAACAAACACTTGACCAGGATTTTGACCAACAAACAACACAAGATGTGGATTACTGATCAGCCATTCATACGATCGGTATACTCAGCGGGAGGGCAGGCGCATCTACCGCAAGAGAACCAGTTACTGGAGAACTGTCAGCACACTGCAGGCCGTGAGTGCCGTGGTTTGCTGGCCATGGCATAGCAGACGCTCACAAACCTTGGGGCCAACTGTTGGACTGCACTGAATGCAACTGGCGCTCTTGACGACCGTTCAGCAATAAAGCATATCACGGGAGCATTCCATGGTTGAAGCCTGTGGAACGCCCCCACTCAAGAGTTGCTGGATCAGCCACCGAAATAAGACGGAGACGATCTAGGCGGGAGAGCTCTAGTGTTTACGGGAGCGGCTGGCCGTACCTATGTCATGAGGACTGTAAACTAAGACCACCCGCACAACGGTAGTAAATCATCGGTTGCGGTGATTAGGAAGCCGGTCACTCCGTCATCGGAGAGGGCGTTTCAACAATTTACGAGCTGCTGTGGTTTCTGACGTAGACCACTCCATCAATTACATGCATGCAAAAATTAAACTCTGTAAAAATGACTACTTAATTATCACGAATTTTTCTCTTTGACTTTCGATCCCCCTAAAAGTTCAATTATATTTCATGGAAAACATGCATGAAAATATTCATTCTTTTGCTCTTTCGGTAGACAATTACGTCTTCTTCAAATCTTATACCCGACGGAAGTGTGTAATTAGGTTTTTAAGAACTTTTCTAATTCCCGAATAATGTTGAACCCGCTCAACCGTCACATTTGGATTCAGGGCGTATAAATTACATGCCGTACATTTTCCGCGTACGGAAAACCACACATTTTTCCCCGATAATAAAGGGGACCATATAGGGTTCATAAAATTTAGCAGTGGATTTGATCCATATTGTTAACTTTACAAGCCACGTTGGTAAATGCAGAGACATGATTTATGAACGGCTATTTCACGGTATTTAAAATTCCCATGATTAGCTTTTTAAAGCCGAATTATATCCCTCTTTCGAGTACAAAATTAGAAGACGTGATTTTCTACGGAATGAGCGAAAGAATAAATTTTTTATGCATGTTTTCCATGACATATAATTGGGTTTTTATGGAAATCGAAAATCGACGAAAAAATGCATGCTACTTAAGTAGTCATTTTTGTAGTGTAGTTTTCGCATGCAGCCGGAAGGAAGTTCGTTCGAAAACCGGCATCCTGAGGTAACTGAAATATTATAGAATTATGTTGCAGGCCGATCAGTTTTACAACCCTACTTAATTAATCTTTTCGAAACGAAAACGCATTTAGGATTTTAGGCTGAAATTTCATGAGTTAGCCCACCTACTGTACTCATTTAAGTTGGTTTTAGTCCGACACGATTACATCGGTTTGGTGTTTCATTGTACAAGATTGGGCCGTTTGTTGTAGACGGTCTGGTGTATTATCTACAATGACCTTAGCTCAGACTTTTGAAGCGATCGTTGTAGACACTTTATGTTTATTTTTAATTGTCCTGCTTAAATTCGGTTGCTCCATGTCAATACATTGGAACTTTTCCCCTGCAAAACGAATTTACCAATTATCTATACTGGTTTTGCCATTCCTCTATGCATACATAGACCCCGCCCGCAAAAGCCCTATCACCACCTTCCTCGTAGCATAGGCACCATTGGCTGGTGGCGTGTGTTTGGTGTCCTTCACCGATCGTTCCCCAAAACGTAGACAGACATGGGCCTCGGAATCAAGCAGCCTGTGTTATTGACTGTTGTCAGGACCCATTTACGTCGGCAGTGGTTTCTAGAACTGTCTTAAACTGTGCCATTTCGTGCGATATGGTCGTCAGTGTCATATATCGATTTATCGATTTCACAGTCCCGCCACACAAGGAAAGATGTGATCATGCATTGAAAAGGACAGGATGCACTTAGCATCGTATATACAGTACCTGTGCTAACTCATGAAATGTCACGAATTAACACAGGTTAACGCCTTTAACGCAAAATCGGTAAACACTACGGCTCCCAAAGTCTGATAGCGGAAAATAAACGATGTGCCAAAGAAATAAAGCAAAGTTTGGTTAAGAAAATATTATTTACTGAGATAAAAATAAATAATTTTCGACAAAAGGCACATTTTCGAGAAACGCCTATATTACAACCAAGTTAATAAAGGCTACGTATGAGGACGTATAAAGGAGGAGGGCGCATAAAAGGTCAAAAATAATTAAGGACAGAAACAGATACAAAAAATTAGTACTTTGTAGATTGTCCATTCGAATTAATAACAGCAGAAAGTCTGTCCGACATAGACATGACAAGGTTATCTATGGTGGATTGTAAAATGTAATTATTGAGTATGAAATCCAATTTTTCCTGCATTGAAAGAGTCTTCTTAGCTTTGTGCCAATTTCTTTTGACTATTCCAAAAAGATTTTCGATAGGATTGAGGTCGGGACTGTTGGCCGGGATGAAAATGGATTGGAGGCCAATTGCGGAGAGCGTGGTTGTTGTCTAAAATGGTAGATTATGTTTGCAAGCGGCATCAAATTCGTACCTCTTTAGAGCGGTGGACAGGTGCATTGTCCTGCAAAATTACAGTATCCATTCGGCGCCG
>CACRXP010001608.1:35488-46259 GCA_902702965.1 Spirometra erinaceieuropaei | reverse complement strand
GCTCACACTTACCGCTAACTTCTTAACTTTTCGCATTTGCTGATGTAATTGATGACTTTATTTCTGTTTATCGACATGAATAGAATGCTCAAGGGCGAAAGCCTCATTCCCTTAATAAACTGACTTAAACTGACTTAAACTGACCAAACTATTTATGGCTCTTACCCATCTGACCTTGAAAATCCTGCATTACTATTAAATAGGCAGCGCTCAGTTTGCGGATCAATTTCTGCGTAATTTATGGCCTTGGTAGGTACTGTGAGGATTCTTCAAAAAATTCGAAAATCTTGTCCAGCATTGCCGTTAACATTAGTAGTAGAAGGACGGACCTTAGCCCGGGAGGAGCCATACTTGCGTTCTGACGTTCCGAGTAGCAAATTCGATTACCCACCGCCAGCGATTGGAGATGTCTCCGCACTACCTTCACTATATAATACGTGCGTTGCATACATATTGTGCTTAACACCCTCGCAACTGGCGGTTGATTTCTTTGATACAGTCGGCCTCTCCAAAATTGTACTGACGTCGTCAGACAACATTTGTTTTCCCTTGGATGCTCATTAGGTTTTTTGCTCAAATCAACTGTTGATGGAGTAGTGAGTGGGGTCTGGTGATTTCCATTCCCAAACCCACGGCAGCTCTCAACTTATTCGCCACGTCACCATCTGTGTACATTGTAGACCCTCAGTTGTAAGACAAAACGAAAATGCCTGGTTTCGTTCTGAAGCCAGGATAGACCGGCGCACACCACCTACATCTGAATGATCAGGGTCGTTTGGATTCTGCTTACGGATCTTAGGCCGGAAGCGCGGTGTGACAACCAATGCTGAGTAGACGGGACACATCTTTACATTTGATACGGCTAAAATTGTTGGCTAGGGAGACGATTAACCGTCGAGCAAGGTCCAGGAATCCTGGCAATTAACCAACACCAGGTCGGACGTCACGCAAACCTGCCCCAGCTTGAAGTTGTGAAACTACTTGAATGAACTTGGCGAATACTTCCCCTTCGTTCCACTCCGGCGCCCAGCTCTTGTGTGAAGCTTCACAAAGCCGCCATCATCGCTGCGGCCACAATACAGCAACAGTTCTTAATCTACTGTCTAAACGCGACGAGGATGACCGGTGTGCGTGTGTGTGTAGATGCAGCGCAAGTCTACTGGCACTATAAACCCCTGCGCAAGTCACCGTCCCTGCTCCCACCGCTGCTGCTGTGGGGCACATGGTGGACATAATCGAAATCGATGGTCGAACTGTCGCGTGTGTGTCTGGTCCCTCGAAAGCGCCACGAAGTAGGTGCGCTGAGCCAACAGCCGGACCATATCGGATTCTAGCAGGCGTTATCGGAATGCGCACCATAACAAAGGGCAACATTTCGGGGTGTGGTGGCAGACCCGGTTGCCGGCAAACGTTGTGCATACTGGGGCGCCTGTCATTACCTCCATTGCTGCTGATAAAAAACCTGGTCATTTTTTTGTGGACCAGGGGGTGTGGAGTGGAACGCCAGGGTGCGGGCTCGACCGTGCCATCCACCTGCGCCCTCCCTCGCCTCCGGTCTTCTTGACTCTGTTTTGACATCGGATACAGGTGGGGAGAGGAGGAGAGAGTGCAGTAGACGCTGCGCAAGTCTACGCTCAGTATAAACTAATTCACGCACAAGTCACCGTTCCTGCTGTGGAGCACGAGGTGGACATCGTCGGCAACGACGATGGAACTGTCGCGTGTGTGTGTCTGTCCACGAAACGGGCCACGCGGTAGATGCGCTGGATCAACACGGGGGCCATGTCGGATTCTTGCAGGGGTTTTCGGAATACGCACCACAGCAAATGCCAACATTTCGGGGTGCGTTGGCAAACCCAGCTGCCGGCAGGCGTCGCACACATTAAGACTCCTGTGGCCTTCCGCGTTGTTGTTGTTAATTAAAATCCTGGTTATGTGCTGCGTGGGCCGGAGGTTGTGGTGTGGAGCGCCAATGTGAAGGCTCGACTGTGCCATCCACCTGCGTTCTCGTCCGCCTCCGGTCTTCTTTACTCTGCTTTGACACCGGGCTCAAGTAGTGGCGGAGGAGGGAGTGAAATAGATGCAGTGCAGGTCTACTACCATCACAAACTAACTCACGCACCAGTCACAATGTCTGCTTCACCTTGCTGTGGGCCCGTGGTGTACATCGTCAGGCACGACCGTCAAACCGTCCTACGTGTGTGTTTGTGTGTCGATATTGGTTAGTCTTTGTGCTCATCCCAATCCTCTCTTCCACTCCAAAATTAGAAGTCTTGTGGAAGGAACGACGTGCAATCCCGTAGTCCGGTTCAGGCCAATTTGAGTTGTCTTCCCACTGTATCAAAGTGCGTGACCTATAGCGCAATTCACCAACCGCCTAGGATATCTCAATAGTCCTATTTAAGGAGGCACTGCTTACGTCCTTGTGGGGAGGGAGAAACAAAAAGGAGCCTTGAAAATGCTGGCAATCACGACGTCAGCAAGCGAACCGTGACTGGTAGACACTGAAAGTGCGGTCAAAATAGGACAAAACGAAATCCCCCTTGTCTCCGTCCCCCTACCAAATCACAGTCTGCCAGAATTTCCCTCGCCACTCGGACGAACGGGGATGTTCGACTGATTTTAAACAACCCACTGACCAACCGACCGGAACGGAGGACAACTCTGGTCGTTTGCAGACTGGCTTACTGCTAAGTAGGCATCGCGGGTCTCAGTGAGATCCACTCCTCCAAATAAAGACAGGTGGAGAAGGGGAACGCCTACCATATCCTCTTTCAAAGTGGACGTCCAGAGACAGCGCGAGGACAGATTATGGTCGTTTTCGCCATAGAGGACGAATTTGGGAAACGGTCGTCATGCCCCCCGCTAGGAATCAATGACTTTGGTAGGGGGCGCTCACCGATCGTTCTTGCGGAACTCACTCGTTCCGTTGTGCCTTACGGGCTCTCTCTCGAGCCCAACCAGCAGCCGCACAGCGGCGCACGATATAAGCAGAATGGCATTACCGACAAAGACAAGGCAGATTTGTCTTGTCTCCCTTGTCTTTGTCGGTAATGCCATGCTGCCAATGAATGACTTATTACCACTCTTCAGTGTGAACTTCACCACCATCGTCAACGCTTACGCACCTCCATTGACGAACAATGTTGATATGGGGAAAAATTCTATGAAGACTCGCACATCCTCCTAACGACTGTGATGAAGTCGGACAAGCTTATTGTCTACGAGGTGCTCAACGTCCGTTTCGGCACGGACCACGCTGTGTGGGAGGGAGTGTTAGTTCCCTACCGGATTGGCAGCTGCAACAGCAGCAGCCTATTTCTGTTGCAGGCATGCACAGAATACAACTTTCTCCTCAACAACACATTCCTTCATCTTCGAAATTAGGAAATGACATACGCCCTCGCTGGCCTCACCGGCAACTGCCGGACTACGTTCTTTCAGGAATCCAAGTCAACGTGACGAGCTGCTGGCAAGGTCAGAGTTGGGCGCCGAATGCCACTTCCCGAGCATCTCTAAAATGGGCTGCTACTTCAGTCCCTCAGGACTGACTTTAAATTAAGACCACCAGAAAGCTAAATGTTGTAATATTGGGTGCCCTGGAAAGCTAATTGGATTTTTGCAATCTCGTGATCATCAATCGGTAGGTGGAGGAGTAAGCTGATGCGAAGATCAAATAGAAGAAGCTGAGGGACGTTATTCCCTCTACTGCTTTCAGAAACACTATGACTGGTTGGACGACGACAATAAAAAAACCTCTCATCTACTCACCGAGGGAAACAGATAATATGAGACCTATGCTAACAGAATGACGCACGTCAATAAAGGCATATTCCTCTGGCCGAGAAAGTGCTTTTGGGCACCCAAAACCCATGTCAGCCACTTTAGATTCTTCCCGCAAGGAACGCGAAGAGGAAAGTTCTTGAACAGGGTAACACATCAATTCGACGTCAGGAATAAAATCTTCTGTCCCTATTTGAAGGACATGCATAATCCGACGCCCTTTAGAGGCATTTCTGTCAAACGGGTTTGTGCAAGTAAAATGTCTCAGCTTTCCTTTATTTACATTAAATTGAATAGGTGTTCTAAAACAGACAAGACGGGCAATTTCCTTCCGTCTTGATTGAAAACTAACGTCTGATGAAACTGTTAAATTAACATGTTTGACTCCTAAAATCTGCAGAGAACGATGTCTCAGATAGTTTAGGGTGGGAAATTCGTGCTACATGCAGTTCTTGAGTCAACTACTATAAATGCTGATCTTGAAGTGTAGACAAGCAACGGAGGTGTATAATTTGTTATGGATAGCTGTCTTGTCCACCAGAACGCCCGTATTTGAGTCCCAGTTTTATCAGTTTTTTTTCATACAAGTGCTTATCAGATGACCTTAAAATAGAATATTATCGGAACTAATAGAAGTGAAGAGGCGAGTCCCAGAAAACAGTCGTGAAGAAGGAGACACGATCACTGGCACAAGAGCTTTATTCGTCTGACGCTTTGGATTCCTGCTCGAACACATTATCAGATGCAATAGCCGACAAGAGTGGTTCATGCACAAGGGGTTGTGGTATTTACAGGATGCAGTCGCCATGCTACCGCATACTAATGAGAATTTACGGCTCCCCCACCTTTCACCAGGGATTGATGCACTTGGTGTGATGACTGTTTGATGGCCGACATTCGCGAAGTTAATTGCTGCAATTTAATCGCGTGCGTTCACGAAAAGACCAAGGCAACCATCAGGCGTCAGGTATAAAGCCGAAAGACCCGCTGCCACGGCAACAAACGTCTGGAGTCGTTTATTGGATCTGGTGCCGTTGCAGACAAAGCAACTACGTCGGAGAAACCGGAAAACGGCTCCGAACGCGAATGGAATAACACGCTGCGGCAGTGCGGACAAATGACGTTAGTTCCCAAGTGGCGGCGCATTCGACGAGATCCGGCCACACATTCAAAATCGATGAGGCCGAAATTCTCTTTAGGGGTGACAACCACGTGAGATGCCAGCTGCTTGAGTCATAGTTCACTGGCTCCCAGTCCCTTAAAAAGTGCAACGAACTCCCCGCTCCATAGTCGGTGTTGAGACTTCGCCTAGGCAGATCAATTAGCCACACGGGGAGCGTACAGGCGAACATTGTTCCTAATGCCGGGATCTGTTGGTCAGATGGTCGAGCAATCATCACACCAGCATCCAACACACGTGGTGAAATTGAAGCAATTAAATACGCGAATGTCGGCCATCAAACAGTCATCACACGGAGTGCAATAATCCCTGGTGATAGGTGGGGGGAGCCGTGAATTCTCATTAGTATGCGATAGCATGGCGACTGAATCCTATAAATGCTGCAGCCCCTTGCGCATGAAGCCCTCGTATCGGCTACTGTCTCTGATGATGGAGCTATTAATGGTATTTGAAATTTCGGTGACAAAACTTCATTTGCTCAGATTAAGTACTGCAGGTCTAGGCTACATAGTGTGAGTTGCTTTAATAAGCTGACTAATTAATACGTCGTTTTAACGGAATAGCAAGATCTGAGCTGCCATTGGGACTTTTCATTTCCCAGTTTCAGAAACAATAAAGCCGATATATAGGGAACCAATGGCGATTCGAGTCCCTGAATTGCTTGCTGGAGCAGGCGCCGTCGATTGGGGAGGAGCGCCTTTCAAAATGCCCATACTATGTGTTCAGAGTACATGTAAACTTACAAAATTTTTTACATTTCATCATGCTTTAGGGAGAAGAGGCGTGACCGGCTTAACTCTTATTTGCATTTAAAGTCTCCCATAGTGGACGTTTCTTTATTTTCGTCTCTCGTCTTTGCAACCATATGTCTCGCGGAAATTTAGGGGCAATGTTTCTCGGCTCGGAACAGTATCGAAGTATGATTATCGTATTCTGTCCAGATTAAGAGAAACACGATCGTAGACGATAGCAAGGTGTTTGTGGAATGCTGTTGTATAAAGAACTGCGGGCCAGTGTGGACTGTATACAAGACTCTGAGCCGAGTGATTATAAAAGCCCTCTCATCCTTTAAGGACAGCACCTCTTTTGAATTGATTGTCAGTCCGGAAATTTCAGGATCTTCACAGGACGAGGCAACATTACTGAAGAATCCTGCAAAATGAAACCTGACGTTACTTGGACAAACCTTGACGAGAAGGGATACAAATGTATTGAAAGACATAATTCTTCCCAACTAAGGAGAAAAAGAGAATGAATAAGATAATGATGCGCAAAATGAGGTAGGTTGAGACTGGTCTGTGAAAAGTTAAACGAAATTGTTGGGGCGGATTTAGAAGAAAACCTTCTGCGGTTGCCTACAGGCTTCTCCGCTTTTTGATGCTCCGACTGAATTTGTAGGGGTTCGGCTTCTCCGCTTTTTGATGCTCCGACTGAATTTGTAGGGGTTCGGCAATGAGGTATGCACGGCGGAGAAGTGGCGACCCAGATCCCAGCTCCACTTGTAGCGGTTACAACAGATCATGCAGGCGAAAGGCCGGATGGTGGCGTGCACTACAACATGCTTCTGCAGTTCTGTGGGCCACTTGGCGCAGTAATTGCATCTGGGACACATGTGGCCCTTGCGAGCTCTTTTTACACCGCTGGCGTGAGAGTCAGTTTGAGCGTTATCCCGGAACTTAGCGCCTGCTTCCGGCTTGTAGGAAGACAAACATGAATTACTGGTGCTGGAGGGTTGGTCACTGGTAGGCGATCCCGGAGCTGCGGGTGAGGTAATCTCTTTCCTAGCCTCTGTTTTCTGTTCGAATCAACAAAGGGGCAGGCTCATTATCAAGAAGTCATTAAGGTAGAAAGTAATTACATATTCGGGGTTTCCGATTAAGAACATGTTGCTTTTCCTAACGCCCTCATATTTACTCTTGTAAATGCGTCACACACTGAACCCGCCTAATATTGATTCCTTAAAAAGCCGCTACTGATTTGCAGACGACATTTGATCAAGGAACACAAATATCTTCTGGCGGGAGGCTGCTACTGCAGGAAATATCAAATTGCCCAATATGAAAGCAATAAATGCTATTTGAATGCAATGTTCGAATGAAGCCCCACCAAAGAAAAGCAACTGCATGCCTTATCTGTCCATACGACCTTCAGAAATTCTCAGCCTTTCCTTATTGGACAGGTGCCAACAATGCGAGTATTCTCCCACGCAAATTTTAGTCCAGTTCTCAGTGTATGCATGCCCGCCTGGGATAGATGACTTCGTCTGCCCACCGCTGGTTAATGCTCACGTATACGGTTTAAGACATTTCCCAGTTTTGCCATAATAGGCAGCATCACAAGTGACACAAGAGATTACGTAGACAACACCCTTTCTGTCAAGGTAGCCAATCCTGGTGTAAAGGTGTACAAACAGTGTGCGCAAAGTGATTGCGGCTTGATATGGTATATTTAAGTTGTCTTTCGATAAAGCTGAAATACATTTTTCCTGTGTGGGATAGTTCTACAGGTAATTGTTTTCCATGCATGGCTTGTCGTAACGATCGATGTGGCTTTCTCCTTGAAATTTCGATGTTGCATGGGCTGACGTACAAAGTTTTATGGGCACCCATTTTGGGAAAATAGTTTGGGGTGGCACTTTACCTCAGTTCAATCAGTTCAATTTCTAACCTCAGTTAGCTCGAATTAGTAGTTTGTTTATAAAGTGGCGCTTGTTTAGATATGAGGTAGTTGTTCCTAAATTATAGAAAGACGTCAGAGTATGTATTCATGCGATAAGCTGAAGTTTGCAGCGTTTCGTCAGTTGTCTGTGCACAAGGAATGGAAGTTGTCAATAAAACTCCGTTTCGAGAGTATGTGGTGAGGGGTCTGTATACACTGGAATCTGGGCACAAATTTGCGTGTGAGAATACTCGCAGTGTTGGCACCTGCCCAATAAGGCAAGGCCGCGAATTCCTGGATTCTATAAAGTCAGATTAGGCGTGCATCAGTTGGCATGTCCATTTACATGTCACGTACGCATTTTTCAAGTACAATTGGAAGGGAGTACAACAAAATCCGACAGGGCAACGAAATAAAATTTACGTGTATTGGTGCAGGCTTTGGCCAAACATATAATCGTCTGTCAGGCATGATGAAATAGTTACTTGTTTTTTACATGATCCATTAGTCTGACGATGGGCTGAGGAATGAGTCTTAAACACTTACCCAATCGTCGAGCGACACACAACCATATGAACATATATATAATGGTAGAGCGACGCTCCCCGATCGTTTCTACGGAACTCACTCGGCCCGTTGTGCCTTTACGAGCTCTCTCTCTCTCTCGGGATCAACCAGCAGCCGCATAGCGGCGCATGATAGACGCAGAACGGTATCATCGACAATGACCGGGGAGACTGGAATAGTCATTTCTGACTCAGTAGCCGCTGTCAGCCAGTCGGTAACAATCGGGAGAGGGCACCCAAATAGCTCTTGCCTAGAAATAATACCTGCTATACCTATTTGAGTAGGTTATGGCCCTACACATTTGTTGCTTCATCCGAGTTCATTTTTATCTGATCTGCAGTGCGCATGCTGCCTCACTTAGATTACCATAGTCTCCAACAGTTGAGATGCCACCGCTGCAGACCGAGTCATGGTTAATCAACCTTGACCTAGGCTTGCACGGCTGAAGAGTGACAGCAGTAGTGGCTTTGCGGCTAAATCTACCCTTGCATACCTTAAGAGAGTTGAGAAACGATCGCCGTAGACCCACCCTACGTTAAACAACCTTAATATAAGCTTCCACTGCTGACAAGCGACTGCAGTAGTCCCTATGCGGATTATTCTGTAGTAGCTTACCTACGGATAATTGCAATACGAGCGCCGTTGACCGAGCACTTGGAGTATCAATTTTTACCATTACTTCCAGAGGTCAGGAGCTACCGCAGTCGTCAGTGTGCGGCTCAGTCGATGGCTGCTTAGCTTAGGACAGTTGCGATAAGATCGCTTCTTTGGCCAGCGGCATTTTGTGGGTGCCCTCTCCCGATTGTTACCAACCAGTCATACCCAACCCCGAAGTGTGGAACACCTGGAGTTCGAACTCGCGACCTGTTAGTTAGAAGTCCAACGATTCTAAAAACTGAGCCACGGTTTCGTTGTCCTGTCGATTGCGGTAATACCACTCTGTCTATATAATGCGACGTTGTGCGGCTGCTGGTTGGGTTCGAGAGAGAGCTCGTAAAGCACAACGGAACGAGTGAGTTCCGTAGAAACGATCGGTGAACGGCCCTTTACCTTGCATATTCCCGAACGCAACCGACGGGACAAAAAGCTCGTGGCTCAGTGGTGAGAGGTGTTGGACTTCTAACTAACAGGTCGCGGGATCGATCCCCAAGTGTTCCACGCTTCGGGGTTAGGTATGACTGGCTGATGACAGCCAATGAGCCAGAAAGTTTTGTCGGTAATACCATTCTGACCATACATATATATGGTATACTTCATATTGCTATAACACAAGGCAGGCGACGAGACAGAACAACTTCGAGCCAGCAGGAACAGACACCCCACCACTCTGATGATGGAAACGAGGAAGTTTCCGAAGCGTCAGCACCAATACAGTGTGGCCCATGCAATCGCCCCTCTTTCTTATTCGTCCTATTTTCGGGATGATGAGCGGGATAATTTATTAGAACCTAGAATCTTCACTCATGTTGACATATATACAGATATACGTATATATAATAGTTCGATATATACATATATATGCTTGTGTTGCAAGTACGTTCACTGACCAAGCTACGGAACATGTCGGTCTCGTTAGGCCTTGAGACTTGACCTAAAGCCACACAGGCAGAAGCATAACGGCTTGTGGTATAGACCGAAAGAGATTATCGACAAATGCAATTAAGACTGTTCGCGGAAATTATCAAATGATGATCCCTGTGAACGGTCTCAGCAGGCATATAATGATGCTATTTAGTGCATGACGAATAAAATCTTCGTTGTATTTACCCGTTGGAGATTTTGGTCAACCTTGCCTATTTCTAAGCACACTTCTCTCGGTGATAATTCGCAAAAAGGCGACCTTACTAAGATTAAAAGTACTAGCTGGCGACTCGCGGCAGCTCTTCGGCGGACGAACACACAGACATCGACGTAAAAACGCCTTCGGCTGATTACTCCACACAAAATGATCGCGGAGACATCACGTACTATTTCTTCGGTTTGTTGCAGTGCGTCTGAACCCACTTGAAGAGTGATCTTGCCCAATTTCCTTCGTGAAACATCTATTGGTTTCTGTGAAAACTGAGAAGCTGTGTGGTGTTCGTTGTCACCCTGTAAACCGTTGTCTCAATTTTTTCGCTGGGACTTCGTCAGACGAGCACATCAAGAAGAGGATTTCTCATGTTTAGGGAGTTGTCTCTAGGGTGTGCTTGCCAAGATTAAAAAAAAAGAACATGAAAGCTTGATTACTTCCAAGTCTCCAAATATATCCATGAAGCGGTAGCCTTGAACTGTCCATGTCAGCTGGCCACCGAGTGAGATTACCTAGATTACGTCGAGTGCCACGAAGCAGTTCATATTTTAATTTCTCACCTACGATTCATATTGCTACGCGCACGGAATACAATATGATAAAATGGACTTTTTACATCCGATATTGAGTCGTAAGTTGAATACAGTTCTGCTGCATAGGGGAGGAAGATGTTTGTTAGAAACTGGGGTCGCGCTCTGGCCCAATTGGCATGATCGTTATATGCAGGATAAAAGATCTACTCACTTGATCTAGTAGCATTTACTATTGTTCTACTTGTGTTGATCACATAA
>CACRXP010001607.1:33569-46268 GCA_902702965.1 Spirometra erinaceieuropaei | reverse complement strand
TAGTGGGAAAGACGCTTTCGGGGAAGTCCACCACCTGGCGCATCCTACAGAAAGTTCAGGCAAAGATGGCTGCCGAAAAGGAGCCCGGTTACCTTCGCGTCTTCGACTACCCCCTAAACCCAAAGTCAGTGTCTCTGGGGGAGCTGTACGGGGAGTTCAACATTGCCAGCAATGAATGGACGGATGGTGTGCTCTCCAGTATCATGAGAACAGCCTGTGCTGGTAAGTTGCCCAAATCATACATTCGATAACTAGCTCTAAGACTCCACTTCCTGAAAATTTTTAATATAAAGTCTACTAAAACATATATATATATATATATATATGTTCCACACTTCGGGCTTGAGTATGGCTGGCTGACGACGGCTAATAAGCCAGAAATGGCCATTCAAGTCTCCCTTGTCTTTGTCGGTAATTCCATTCTGCCTGTATATCATGCTCCGCTGTGCGGCTGCTGGTTGGGCTCAAGAGAGAGCCCTTAAGGCACAACGGAACGAGTGAGTTCCGTATGAACGAACGGTGAGCGCCCCCTACCATTGTATGTATGTAATGTATTTTGCCTGATATAATATAAGGCCAAGGCGACAAAACATGCAGAATTTAATGACGTCATAAATTTTGAGACCTCTTTCTCAGCTGCACAGGGTCATTACATATTTATATGACAAGGTAAACTGTTCAATCAGAGATCGACCTGCAGAGATAAAACGTGATAGGTAACATGAAACATCGGTCTAGTATGCGGATGCGCATGGTGAGGGGGGGGGGAGAGAAGTCATCTAAGCTTGCGAGTTAGAATTACAGTGAGAACTTACCGGGCGTGATTAAAACTGAAACGCGGGGAGAGCATTCAGTCATGCCGGGGAGGGGGAAGAGGGGCTGGGGGGCGGAATGAGAGGACGTATATGGGAATGGGGTTTCGTCCATTGTCGATCCTTACCATGGCAGTGCGAGGTTTATCATGTGGTCCAGCTGCTTACAGAGTTCTGGTTTCTCGTTGCGTTATGTGGTAGGATGCCACCCCCTACAGCTTTTGTCAAATGTGACAAATTAAATCACTCAGCGCAATGAGAATCGGTGTGATGTTGAATGACTGTCGTTTAGCGCCAGTACAGTACTTGGGGACAAACAAACATGTTGGAATACCGAAACAAGGTGACAGTTCGGCCGTCGATTCGTAACCTCTTATTCAACTGCGTACGGTCATTGCATATTTATAAGGTAAACTATCCAATCAGAAACCGACCGAGAGGGACGAAATCTGATAGGTAAGTAGAACATACTGTTGGTCTGATATAGGGGTGAGCATGGCGAGGGGGAGGTGGGGGGGGGGGGGAAGCTATCTAAGCCAGCGGGTTCGGATTACAGTGAAAATCTGTCGATCGTGATTAAAACTGCAACCCGCGGGACGGTAACCAGTCCATTATGGATCCTTACCATGTTAGTGCCGGGTTTATCACATGGGCCAGCTGCTTACAGAGTTCTGGTTTCCTCCTCCGTATTGCAGCGGCCTCTGCAAAGTGCAAGAGACGCCTGGTCGTTGCCCGAAGCAGGACCTTGAATGCAAACATGGGGCCCACCGTATGGCCCGTGACCACTAGGTGCTTCGTAATTGAGTTCCTGGGTGCCTTATTTTCCACCTTAAGCAGCCACTTCGGCATGTGTTCAGCTGACCGAGCTGCCAATTACCCGTGCGTGCGCCCAATGTACTTGCATCTGCAACTACCTGTAAACTCATAAATACAGTTTGATGCGGCGTGCATAGGCAAAATGTTCTTAGTTGGTCTAACTGGAATGCCGTTGTAGTGTTTATGAGCAACAAGTTAGAGGCAGCATACGTCCGTTCGATTGTGCACATAGGCGTATCAACACATCCCCTTGTCTACAACATGCACTGACCAGGATTCAATACCACAACGAAAATTGGGGAGGTAACTCAGATTCCAATTGGCACGACATGAGCTTCCAACTGGGCGTCTCACCATATCCCGAATATAGACATTTTTTATGAGTGCGCATTCCCGATAACGCTTTCCAGACTCCGATTTTGTCCGTGTTAGTCCACCACATCTACCGCGTTGCCTATTTTAGGGGCACGGAGCCAGTTAGGGAGAAACCTAACCTATACAAACAGCTACACGAAGTAGTAAACCTGACCCGGTCTCCGAAGCCAATCCTTCGATCCACACATCTCTTTCATGTCATCCTTCCCTCCTTCTTTTCTTTCGGTTTTCAAAATGAGCTCGTCGCCTCCATTCTTTAATATATAATAATATTATAAGAATTTACTGAGGGTAATATGCGATGCCCTTGATGACCCTATTGAGAACTGTACATACAATGCTCATTTTAAACACACGTGTTACTGAAATGTTGCAAGTAACATTTATGTTAGCAGAAAACCTTTCTGCCGTGTGAAACTGTTAGGGTTACGGCAGACGGTCCTTTCCAAGTACCTTAGAGATAGATAATAAGTGCAATTACATACAATCAGTACTAAATGTAGTCATTTGTGTGGTTAATACTGTGCATTCTAAACTAGGGCCTAACCGAGTTCATATCGATTTTCTGTACACATTCAGACTGTCGTCTATTTTTACTCGGTATCCTTGTTATGAAGCGACAGGAAGTAGCTGCAATGCAGTTGCATAATTTTCGGCAGCAAATAAACCTGAAGCGTGTAGGCTAACTGATCGCAACGTGAAAAACTTGACGACTTCGGTAGACTTTGAAACAACATCAACAAGGGCATGGCTTGAGTACAACCAGCGCCCCAACCATGTGATCCACGCTGCGTACGACTCAAAACCACGAGATTTTGCAGGTGCAAAACGGTGGATTTTAATCATTACTTGTTTTGACACGCCTGTGTTTTTATTTACTAAAGTGCAGTGTCATATCCTGTTGTGTTTTAGATGACAGGCCTGAGTACAAGTGGATCATCTTCGATGGACCGGTTGACGCCTTGTGGATAGAGAGCATGAACTCTGTCATGGATGACAACAAGATCCTGACACTTATCAATGGAGAGCGCATTTCAATGCCTGATCCGGTAATGTTTTCTGCAATTACGCAAACCGGGAGTGGGAGAGGCTTTTATTCTGATATGACCACATAATTGAGGCAAACTACTTTTCCAAATACCTTGGCAAAACTCCACTGATTCTCAAGATGAAGATGAACATCCCGTACCCGACTTTTCCGAGCTTAATATTTGTGTTGTGATGTTCTGCTGCGTGAAAAACAGCCACTCAAGGAAACTTAGGAATTAGGGTGGGAAGGGGGAGGGGGCGTGGGATGTTCCACACAAGATACACTGAAAGTAATGTTAGGTCTAGTGCTGTGACTTCGCTGATTGTAGTGAAAATAAATTTATTTTAGCAGTAAACGTTCTCCGTGCGGCCTTGCGAAGATACGAACGACCGAACATTAGTGAATTAATATTGGCATAAAGATGTGTGACTGTTATGGTGACAAGTCTAGTCTCGGCTTCTGCACTTCAGTCTAATCGAGTCAGAAATCGTATCGAGCAGGTGATATGACGGAAGGCACGCCGGATTGGACGAAGCGACTTCGCAGCAAAGAGCTCAAAGCAGATGCGATGAGGGACATCCTCAAGGAATCAAATAGTGTAGTGCTTGGCTGCTGTCGAATGGCATCGTGCTGTGACATCAACTGGCCTAGAGGCCTGTAAGCGTCTGTTATGTCAGGATCAGCAAACCACGGCCCTCGTAGCCTGGCGTGCGCCGGCACTTCCCTGACACCCGATTCCCTGTCGGTAGATGCGTTTGGGCTCTCGCTAGGTATACAGGTCGTGAGCATGGCTGCCCACTCATCATCGTCGTCCTTCTGACTCATTGTGGTGCTGTTGTTGTTAACCAAAATCCAAGCCAAGTGCTGTGGACCAGGGGTGTGAAGTGGAACGCCAAGGTGCGGGCCCGGTCATGCCATCCACCTGTGCCCTCCCCCGCCTCCTGTCTTGAGACCGGGCTCGGGTGGGGGAGGAGAGAGTGCGGTAGATGCGGTGCAAGCCTGTACGCACGCGTGAGTCACCTTGCCTGCTCCACCTTTCTGTGGAGCACACGGTGGACGCCGTCGGCAAACACGGTCGAACTGACATGACATCAACTGGAATAGAATAAGAGACACCGGTAGCAGTAGAGAGCATGCGAAGGAAACGCGTTAAGATGCGGATATTCCTCTCTAGTAAACGAAGAAAGTGACAAGGGAACAGTACAAGCGTCTTTAACTTTGCAGATTAAGGATTGATGCGTACGGTTGGAGCGCATATTGCACATATAACAAACGAATTTATGGAGCCTGTTAAGAAAAGTTTCGACATGAAGCCGGAACTAAGGACTGCGGGAAAGCTTAACATCAAGATACCGTAATAATGTGGGGGAAGCGTCAAAAGATAAGACATTGGGCACGTTTGTGGCCGAAATACACACTCAAGGGGTGGCAAAACATTTAGCATTTGTATATTACTGACTCCCCGTTGGCAACTTGTGAATATTAGGTGGTTATTCCGCAGTAACCGATGGAGTTCAGCTGAAACTTGATCCAAGAATTCCTTCAGAGCTCAGTCTCATTTCTGGCAGAGTGATCAGCGATATCTCCTTCGAGTGCTTAACACGCACGCAGCCATTGGGCGACCTCAGCTCATTGGTTCGAGGCGGAAAGAGTTGGTCAACAAACTTTAGCTAAGCTATCCCGACCAGAGCTGGTTACCTGAGTAACAGGGTCTAAAGTACTGTGTCTAATTTTATATGTAACTTATTGGGAACTCAAGAAAACGTTACCCCGAAGAGTTCCAGCAAACAGACAAGAAGAAGAGGCACGATCGTTGGAACAAGGATTTTACTCGTCTGACGTCTCTGGTTTACTCTCCAACCCACCATCACAGACAGCAAAGTTCACTTCACCAGGCAACTTCCGACCTCCCAGGTTCACCGACTTTCTCCTTCTAGGTGAAACAATTGAGAATCGACTCATGAATAAACTCTGAATTCTCTACCCCAAGTTTGGTCAAAAGCCTCAGACTAAATTAGTAGGGTACAAGTAATTTTCAGACAAGTAAATGTGATACGTGATGTTATTTCTAAGCCGTCTTGGGAAAAAATGAACTGGATAAGTGTTCTATCCCGACGAGTGTGATGGAGGAGAAGGAAGACGGGTTTTGAAAACAAACACTTTATCCTAGTTCAGCGGAAAACGGCGGATCCCTTAGCTCATCCCTTAGCTCCACCTATTTTTTTGGAGTTCTGGTCGTTATCGAACCTTCCGGCCAATAGCGTGCCACTCGCGGTGGACATTCTGGAATATACTGGCCTATAGCGTGTCGCACGCTGATTGGCCACTTCTCACGCCGGAAGTCCCTCACGCTATCTTCCCGAATATTTGTGCCGCACGCGTGAGCAAGGGCTTCACGCGTATCCTGATTGGCTGGCTGGTTTCGCGCACGTAATTCCCGGCCAGCTTGGCCTGCTGTGACGCGCGTGGTCACGTGTTCGCTTCAGATCCCGATCCCGTTGTGGCTCCCGCTTCTGTAACAATAAGCATTAGAACTCGGCGGAACAAGATATACGGTTTAAGTAGTGATCATTTCGTGGGCGTTATTGACAGAGCTGTATTGGACACTTCGATCGACAGCCGGCGTATCACAGCCCCACGAATTAAGTTGGGATTGTGTCCGGTGTGCATTAGCACTGCTACACAATTTCAAAAATACTCTGTATCTGGTAGCCTGCCGAAGCATTGGGATCGGTGTTTCATCCGTTTCTGTACATATAGTGGGAAGCGAAAGCTTTCCTACTGCTCTTAACGCCATTTTTACGCTAATTCACCTTCTTAGGTATCACTGCTCTTCGAGGTTGAGGATCTTGCAGTGGCCTCTCCGGCCACCGTTTCGCGAGCTGGCATGGTCTACAACGACGTGCAGGAACTCGGCTGGTGGCCCTACGTCAACTGTTGGATAGCTACCAAGACCGGCAAGGTGGTGATCGATACACTGAAGATGCTCTTCAACAAGGACCTCACCAAAATCCTCGAGTTTGTCCAACGCAGCTGCAACAAACTAATCCCTGTCAGCGAAATCAGCCTCATAATTGGATTGTGCCGCCTGTTTGACGGACTGTTTGGCGACGGAAGTGAGGTAACCCAGTTGTATTCCTCCATACGCACATTGACCGATTACACTTTACAACGAAGTGTATCACGGAGGTTTAATTCATTTGATATCGGGATTTTTGTTCTTCTTTGGTCCTTCCCGTGTTCAGTCCTTCTGCAGGGCAGTGATTCAACTGCAAAAAACTTCCTATGCCCGGCAAAAGAGGGGGTGCAGATAGTGGTCAAATGTGTGCGCAAGTGTAATCTATCCACCCTATGATTGGTTGGCCCTTCGTCCAATGGTAGAGCAGAGCACATAGGGGGCGTTTCGTTCCACAAGCTGACGAAGAATGCTCAAATTGGCAACGGTAGGGTGTAGGACCTCAACCAACTTGAGTTAGCCTGTGGACCGTTTTGCATACGACAGCTACATGGGGTTCTGAACCCTACTGTTACCTTTTCTTGAATTTTTGACTGAATGCAAACTTACCGGTGGCAGTTAATTCAAATTCCGTTCATTTTTTGAATTTTCGCCCTCTCTTTTGTTGCCATAGGGCAGCGTAAGATAAGACTTTCAACAGAAATTTAATTATTTTCCTTTTTTTGCATTCCGCCCACCCTCTGTTCTGTGTTTTGTCCCACCCGTAAAACCCCCTCTACCACAATTCCCGTATGACACGGTCCACAGGCTACCTCAAGTTAGTTGGGGTCCTACACCCTACCGTTGCCCTCGAATTTTCGCAATTAAGATCTCTGCCAATGAATCCAGGACGTTTGTTGCTCCTTAAGCCATGGGGTGGAAAATCACGAAAGACAACAAATGTAAACTTTGACGTCATTTCTACTGAATCCAATCTCTGAAGCAAACAGTCAATTCGAATTATTTAAGATATAAACGGAATTCTGGGCTGTCTAATCATGAATAACGTTCCCCTCTAGTGATTTGGAGAGTTGGCTTCAGCGGCGGACTACCAGCAAAGACGAAGGTAGACTAGGACAGCAACAATTTCTGGGAATTTACAACCTGATTCAACCGGCCAAAACTTAAGGAACATGAGTGACTGTGGTCATGTCCACTGCACAGAAGGTCCGAAGATGAGGCCCAACTCTTGTTTTAACGAAACAGAAGCTCCTGCCTGAAATACCAATAAACTCTGAAAGTAGCTTTTACTTTCTGACAAACTGAACTTAATTTTCCAAAGATCACATTTAAGTGAATTGTCTTAAACGACACTTCTGAACTTTCGTAACCTCTTGAAGACCTAGAGGGTAAATAGTTTTATTAAGGGAGTACCTGAACGATGACTTTTGTTTGGTCAGCTATCTTGGCACAACCAAGTAATTTACAACACCTAGTGAGTATTATTTGGTTTATCCCTGAGATGCCTTTTTTCCCAAACCAAAGTTCGACAACTCAGATGCAGACAACTATGCGCGGGTGATTGAGATGCTCTTCCAGTTCTCTCTACTGTGGTCCGTGTGCTGCGTGGTAGACGAGGATGGTCGCAAGAAAGTGGACTCCTTCGTGCGTGAATTGGACGGCAGTTTCCCCAACAAGGACTCCATCTATGAGTATTTTGTAGACACCAAAACACGCACTTGGATCCACTGGGAGGAGAAACTTCGTGGTGGCTGGAAGTACCAACCGAGGTAGGTGCTAGCTTCAAGAAAACGGACCGTCTGTTTATTTGGTTATTTGGCAGATGTCTTCTTTGTGTATAAGAAGAGTTTTATGAACTCCCTGTCCACTATCGCCATTCATCTGGCCTGCGTGCACTGTTTTCTCTTGCCCGACAGTATGCCATTCTTCAAGATCCTTGTTCCCACTGTGGACACTGTTCGCTACAAATTCCTGGTCAACACCCTCGTGGCCAAGTTCTGTCCAGTGCTCATCACCGGACCCGTGGGCACCGGCAAAACTTCAGTCGCGCAGGATGTGCTCTTCAGTCTTGATCGTGAAGCCTGGTCCTTCTTGACAATCAACATGTCTGCTCAGGTGTGTGGCTGATTCGCTTTACTCATCCACCTCGCCCTGCATCAGAGTAGTCTGTTTCTTAGATATACCGGAACCTCTTGGCAGGCAAAGGTAATGCCGTCCCACTAGGAGTCATTGTGATATCGCTTCCCCTGTTTGAAAAGTCAATTTGGCAAACACGTGTTTTCGGTAACTCGTCATCAGGCCAAAACAGTTGCATAGAAGTTGAAATTACGCGAAGTTACAGGGCCCATAAATGATTCAGGGACTATTAACACTCATCGTTCCCACGCCACTCGCATGGCGAGGCGTGCTATGGCGTGGTCGGCGTGTCGTGGTCATTGGGTCAGGGGGGCGAGGGGGCGGGGGGACATAGGCTGTGAGTAATGTTTGTACGTCGGGTACGTTGTGCACACACCACTGCCATCAGGAGGTTGGGGCGACGTGCAATCATCATCTGGGGTCGGCGTTGGCCACGGAAGACAGAGCGCCTGCGTCAGCGTCTTCTGACAACATAGCACTGGATTGACTAGCCGTATAGCCACTGCCTCGATTGTAGCTAGCACCCGTTGGCGTAGGCCTCTGGAGAAGCTTGCTGGTGTCCGGTAGACAACCTGAAAGGTTTCTTTGGCATCGACTCGGTTATTCGTACCGACATGATGTGCCGGAGCCTTTTGGCAGGTAAAGGTAATGCCGTCATTGTGGTATCGATTTTCCTGATGTAACGGGTTTATTTAGGTGCTGACGTTTCGAAGAGCTTGGTCGGCTCTCTCTCTTGCCAAAGCGTAAAATGCACTTAATCGACCAGAAATCTCAAGTGGCATGCCGCGTCGGTCGGTCTCATGCTGATCGATTTTTCTCTTCTCTTGCTGCCTCGGCCCCTCGGGGGATGGTTGACGGGCGTTTTATTTGTGTGCTTTGTGAGTCACCGCTTTGCCTGGGGGAGGTGATTGAACCTTCGTCGAGTGATCGGTCTGGTGGTTCTTCTTCCTCGCCGTCGGCCTGTCCATGTATGGCCGTCTTAAGTCCAGTGTGGTTACTTGGTCCTGAGCTCTACGACGGACGTGATGACGTAAGACTTTGTAGGCTGCAGAAAGGTTCAGATGCCTGTTGATGAAGATGACATCGAAGTACTAAGCTTCGAGTGCTAGCCGTTCTGCTTTTGTGTTGCGCCGGCCTAAGATGACAGCTCTCTGGAAATTGAAAATATGCACAGTTTCTCCAATCTGCGTTGCTAGTTGAGAATTTGTATCTAGCCTCCGAGTCGCCGATTTGTGCATTTGTAGGCGGGTCCGACCGGTTTCCCCAACATAGTTGCAGTCGTCCTCATCGCAATTTACTTTGTATACAACTCCTGAGGTTTCGGCGGGTGGTAGTGTTTCCTTAAGTTACATCAGACGACGCTTGGGGTCGATGGACTATGCCTATTCCGGCGGATTGTAACAATCGAGACAGCGTCTCTGAGACCCCTTTAACGTAGGGAATGGCACTCCAGACTTCGTCCTCTGTGCGCCTGCTTGTCTCGATAAAATGTCCATACTCAAATAGTATATACCCAGCGAAAAGCCAAGTAGACATTTCACGCAACCATGGGCTATCTGCTTACTCGTAGACCCTGGTGTAGTTCTTAACATTTCTACGTTCGACTGATTTATCAAGTTGACCCCTTTCAATTACTCCAGAGGCCTTGATGATGCGGGGACGAATAACTGTGGCTTTGTGGTTTTAATCTTCAAACAAATTTTTATTATTTTACAAAATGGGCTTCCATTTTATGGAACTGAGGGTAAGTGATTTCCGACTTCTAAGGAGTCTTTAGATAGCACTGTGTTTTTGGCATGCCTTCCATCCAGTCGGTCGGAGAAATTAGCCTTTTATGATCGGAGGGTGCTCACGTAGCTCGTTCCGCTTGATATGACTGGTGGCTGACGGCTCGTAGGCCGGGAACGGCCATACCAGTCTCCCTCGTCTTTTTCGATACTGCTTTCATGTACCACTGGTTACTATTAAATTGCTTGTAGACTCTAGATTGAGTCCCAAGGTGTATGAAAGTGTCCCGTTACGTGATCGGTGAATACGCCCCCATCATTATTAATATTTATGATCACAACCGATCGCTCAACAGACCCCTGTTTTAATAGGAGAGCCTGTCCAAAGAAGTCGGGTTCTAACCCCAGGCATGGAGTTGTTTATGGTTGTCTGGGAAAACTAACATGTCAGAAATGGCCATCCTAGTCTGCTTATCTTTGTCAGCACTCCGCAAATTATACCTTCTCGTGCATTTGCTGTCAGCAAAGACTATGGATGACGCTACCATTTCTGAGATATGTTTCATCGACGCAATACTATCGTTAGCCGACTGTCGCAGCAGTTTAAGCCATAGTGAGAGCCCAGCCACTCCGACTTTCAGGCTCGGTCCCAAGTAGAAGGAAGAATTGGGCGCCAGATGCGATAATGGTGGATGTTATTAACGACAAAGACAAGGGAAACCGGAATGGCCATTTCTGCCTTATTAGCCGTCGTCAGTCAGTCATACCCAACCCCGACGTGTGGAACACCCGAGGCTAGAACTCGCGACCTGTTAGTTAGAAGTCCACCCCTCTAACCACTGGGCCACGAGCCCGTTGCCCTGTCGGTTTTGATCGGGAATATACAATGGTAGGGGGCGCTCATCGATCGTTCTCACGGAACTTACTCTTTCCGTTGTGCCTTACGGTGGATTCTGCACAGAATAACTGGAGAAGGGGTTGAAGAGAATCGACAACCGGACGAGGGTATACGTAGCACCGAGAGAACAGTGTCCCGAGTGGGAACCGCGTATGCGTCACCAGCGCCTAAAGCGAGAGCAAGTTTGACTCGACCTTGAAGATGATTGGCCAGTTTGGACAGTCGTGAGTGGCCGAGAACCAGACGGGCGCACGTGGTGCGTACGTGCAAGCGCTCGCAGGAGGCGCAAGAGGCGCTCGGAGTGGAGCCACTGCAAGTGCACTCAAGTCTGGAAACTGGAAGGCCCGAGTCAGGGAGTCTTCCAGTGAATCGCAGTCCAGAACTCGCCCACTGAGGTTGCGCCCGCTGAGAGCAGAAATAGTAATCGCGTACGGGGGTGCTGTTCACTGTGGACTACATATGAACCAAATTATCGCTCAGTAGCTGAAATGTAATTACAGTTACATCAGGGGGAGTATAAACTGCAACCTCCATTGGGGAACTGGTGGACTGCAAAAAACACTATCGACTACGCAGCTCAGCGCTAAAGGAGGCATAGTAGAATGGATAGCTTTTATTAAGAAGCATTACTCAACAGGCTAGTAGCAAGCGCAGCCAGGACGTGTTAGAGCGAGTGGTTGTTTCGCCAGGTGCGAGGAAACAAATCATCAAACAAGGACAAATCGACGATGCCGCGTTACTTCCTATACCAGATAAATTACCAAAAGAAAACGGTGGACGAGGCGTCTGCCATCGCCAAGGGCAGCGCTCTACGGTGAAGCCCTCGCTCTCTGAAAAGGTTGTGATTACTTTCCACTAACGGACAATTGTTCTATCGAGTGCAAATGTAATCTTGTCTCGGGACCTAGTGAGAATAATTGCTCGTTATAATTTCCTTCCGAAATGATTCCATCCTCCTTGTTGCCTTTGTTTACTTGCACAGTTTATAGTTTCCACTAACACTGTTTATGAATTAAAGTGCTACCACTCTTTTGATGCATGGACAATGAACCAGCAAACATGGTAAATTTGGAAAAAAGGACTTACACTGATAGCCTGAGTCACTTCATTTTCGTGCAGTTCATAGATCATGTCCAGATATTGCCTTCAGGGACTGTACGAATTTGGCTATATTGGCCAGCTGTATTCAGCCTAGTTACTGAGTCCACCAGTAATATACTGAGTTCAACCTTTTTCTCTTCCATCCCACCCTTCACAGACCTCGTCGAACAATGTCCAGGACATAATTGAGTCGCGTGTCGAGAAACGCACAAAGGGCACATTTGTACCCATCGGGGGGACAAAAATGCTCACCTTCCTGGACGACTTTAACATGCCTGCAAAGGACGAATTCGGTTCTCAGCCACCGTTGGAGTTAATTCGGCAGTGGATCGATTACGGATTTTGGTACGATCGTGCCAAGCAGGTGCGAAAGAGCATTGTCGGCATGTTCCTTCTGGCAAGTATGGGTCCGCCCGGCGGTGGTCGCATGCCCATCTCCCGTCGTCTGCAAGCCCGATTCAACCAAATCAACATCACGTTCCCAACTGTAAGTGACATAAGAATAATTTGTAAACTAACGTGTCTACTAACACAATGTCAGTAGCGTGTGGCATTTTCTGGGAATTTTGTTCCCCAAGACTGGCCTGGGCACCTCAGGGACCCTGGACGACATATTGAAATATGCAACGATAACCTTAAAACCCCAGTAGAGAGTAGTTCAATCGGAAACTTATTTTTCGTCTCTACGTAAATTCTGTGCATTTCCTTCCTTGCTTCACCAGAAAAGTGTCTTGGCCTAATTCCGCTGTCTTTCGGGTTCTGTTTTCAGGACGATACCCTCAAGCAGATCTTCGGCAGCATGCTCACCCAGAAGTTGCTCGAATTTGAAGACGAAGTTAAGAATATGG
>CACRXP010001607.1:3111-22082 GCA_902702965.1 Spirometra erinaceieuropaei | reverse complement strand
AACTAACTACCTTGAACTCGTCAGCGGCTACAAAAAGTAAGTTCCTTTGACAAAGTCGGAATTTAGTCAGAAATAAATGTGCGAACTTCGGGCAAAGGCTTACGGTTGTGTCCCAAAGTTCCTATGAATATCGTGATCGAATCCCACAGATTTATCGTAAAGCAGCGGAACATTAATGGCTACTAATTTTAAAATAGTAGCACTTTTCACGAAGGTACTTATAGTATACCTTCAAGCGACAGCTCCACCGTCTCCACAGAAGGGTGGGCGCGGGGACGATGATTTGCAATTGAATCATTCTATAATGGTAGTTGGCTTTCGAAACATTTATTACAATCTCAACCACCCCCCCTCTCCATCTGGGCCCGGTATAATGTCAGTGTCTGGAAGACCAGAGGCGGGAGAGTGTGCAGGTAGCCAGCACGACGAAAACCCACACCTAGGCTTACGAGCACACCCCCCGGTCCACAGCGTACACTGATCAGAGGCATTCGCGAAGATCTCTGATGATGGATTCGAGCGAGAATCCGGAACGTCAGGCCAATAAATGTCTTGTTCCAGTGATCGCAACTTCGCCTTCTGAACTGATACCTGGAGCGCGCCTGTTCGCTTCTATCAGCCGTCTTTGATTTATTTGCCGCTATTGAAGTTCGGTTGTCCAAAACAAGACGTTCCCTAAACGACAGCTCAGGATGATAGTATTGATAGGACAACGTCTACTCTGACCGGGGCGTACAGGCAAGTCAGAAGTGTTAGCAAACAACAGTGGTTCCTCTACACGGAAAGCCAGCTGTGATGTACCGCCCAGGCCACTTCGGTTAACTGCTCCTCCATACGTTGCTACCCGGAATATGTGGTATTTGATCAGATTCAGACGATCCCTTTGCAAATTCTGGTTCTGAGGCAGATTTAATCGTAACGCCCATACACACGTATCATTAGATTTTCAAAAAAAGAATCGCTCAGCTACCTGATCAGCAATGACGTATTTATTGCGTCTCCCGAAAGGCGAAAAGGGATAATCCCAGGATCAATAATTATATCACGGAGAGGATACGAATCTGTTCACCTTTTTGCAGCAGCTTCGTCCGGCCAGTTCATTGTAGACCCGGGGCGTTCCCCCTCGTTCGAGTCTGCTGCAGCCAACACAGTTACTAATCAAGGAAAGAAAAGGAAAACAAAATTCACAACGTATGTTGAACTCTAAAACTGTTATTGCCCCCACCCGATACTCAACAATAATGCGAAGCGTATGCGTGAACAACTGTCGTACCAACCCCCAACACGACAGAGCAGCAAAACAGAGAAGTGTATTGAAGTCTTCAAGTCATCCTCACTGGAAAATGATTAGCATTCTGTCGCTTTCGCTCAACGAAGACAGTTCTAGAAGGGCCGAGCAACTTCTCGCGGACATAGACCAATCAGGTTCTAAAGAAGCACGGTGGCCTCAGCCAATAGCGAGACGCTGTTGAATGCTCGTTCTTTGCATGCAGCGGGTCCATGCGCACGTGCTTTCCATTGAGTGATTGCCTCATTTTTGGGAATGTCGACATTCCCATCATAAACTAAGTGTAAGCTCAGGTTAGACGTCTCACAGTGGCTGTTTCGTCACAGCCCATCTCCGCCTGCAGCCAACCAGTGAAGAGCAACATATTGATCGGCGTCGAACTGTCATCACGCCGAGGCTATGAGTCACACCCGTCGCAGACGTCCAAATGGTAAGGGGATCAAAGGCGAAACGAGTGAACGATCACGTTCGCGACTATGAGGAGGCGGCCGCACCGTCATCGGCCAGTTTTACGCCAATTCCATGCCTGAATACCCAGAGAGTCAACCCCAGACTCTTGTCATCGCACACCAAGTCATTCTGCCATCAAACCCCACGCTCGGCGTCCCATGGCTCGCCGTTGGGGATGTTGTTTCATATAGAAGTGTCGCTGTACCCACCTAATTGTGCGACGGGACATGTCCGTTGTGTGTTACCTTGGATCTCTAGTAAGAACCCTCGCAGACAGTCGCCCAGCGACAATGCAGATAGGAATGGTAGAGGGGTGCTCACAGTTCCCGATCGCAAACGACAGGACAACGAGCCTTTTGCTCGGTGGATAGAGGTGCTGGACTTCTAAATAACAGGTCGCGGGATCGAGCCCCAGGTGTTCTGCGCTTCGGGCTTGGGTACGACCGGCTGTCAAGCCAGAAATGGCCATTCCAGTCTCTCTTGTCTTTGTCGGTAATAACATTCTGCAGATAGGAATACTGGCGAGGACTATTGGAACCTGAATGGTCATTTCTGACTGTTTTGGTCTCTTCCAATAGAAACTGAGAGGTGAGTTCCAGGAAGCGTTCACAGAGAGGAGGGCAGGGTCTCTGGAGCAGGAGTTTTATTTATCTCGTGTGACCAACGTCTATGCCTAGGCAAAGTCTCAGCACACAATATGCAGGAGGAAGGCCATTGCGCTTGCTAATTGACTGAGGGTTGGAAATCCTCGACCCGAGTAGTTTGCGGTTCACGCGGTTGTCACACATCGCTCTCCTCAGCCGGCTAAAAACCAACCCCAGTTGCTGACGCATACGAGCTCGGAGTTCGAATTCAGTGCATTATTGAGACTTCAAAGTCTATCTGAGCTACCATGATCACTCTCCGCTTCCTGAAATCTGGAAAATGTGAAGTCGCGCGACTGTGACATTCCTCGACCTGCGCTAGTTACGGAACAGAAGTAAGTAGCATAATAATAATGCCCAAATAAGAAGAAAAAGAAGAGGCGGGAGGATGGAGGGAAAGAGGAGGAGGTAAAAGGATAAGTATAAGAAAACGAGGGAAAGGGAGAAGATAATAGAAAAGCGGGTAAAGGGGGGAGAAAGAAGGGGAATGATGAGGGGGAGGAAGGAGAAGATGGGAAGAAGAAGAAGTAGTAACAGCAGTTGTCAGATGTTGCCGTCCAAGGAACTTCTTCACTCCCCCTCTAATAAGGCCCTCAATTCACGTTTAATTCAGAAGGCAATAACTAGTCACCCGTTCTTTGCGCATGTCACTGTCAAATATTTTATCCGGTTTTACCGAGCAAATTCATGAAAACGCGGGATGTAACACGATCGTGGGCGTCCAATCCTTGCGTCTGGTCAGTAATACACTGTGTACACAAGTGTTCAAGGAGTTCTGTCGAAAATTTGTAAATTAATTCACTAACCAATGTTAAAAGGTGGAGGAAACATCAGACCCGAAAATGAACCGTACTCAATAGCTTCACTTTACATGGTGGAAAAGGCTATCAGTCAAGGCCTTAATTTAACACAGTCTTGTAATTAAAAAGCCATGACGCTTTGCACCAGGAAATTGACCATGATGTATCGACTTCTGATCAAAATGAATAACTTTGGCGTGTTTGAAAGTTGGCAAATGCAGAGATGGTCGACTGATAAGAGTGCCATATTTGTAGTTAAACTCATTATCCATGCCACATTTGTAATGTAACTAATGGCCCGAACTGTACAAAAACAGTCCGCACTGTGTGACCTGTTTGTGAAGTAAATTGTGTTTACGCGAATGCCACTAACCAGCGGCCCAAATTGCAGAAAGCTTGAGTTCAGTTGTCAATACGTATCAAGTACAAGAATCATACTCATGTAATTAACGATAACCTCGTTTCTACTTATACTCAATAAGTAGTTCGAGTTTATGTAATAAAGTCCACCGCTCAATTGCAATTTGTCGTGTAGTTGCTTGCAGAGCACTCTAGCACATTTATCAATCACCACTTGCGCCCAAGTTAAAATCTCAGGTCTTTACAGCCTGCAATTTGGACATGACTGACTGCCGATGGGGAATAAGCCGAGAAATGGTCACACCGGCCTGCCTAGTCTTTGATGGTATTCTTCTGCGCTACTGATTACTTTTCGTTATGCGATTGCCTCACAGGAGCTACAGTTTGGAGCTCTGAGGAAAATTGAATGAGCGCACTCCTGCGCGCAATCGAGTCAGTGAATTTTCACCACCGCGTGACTTTACCTAGTCCGATCGAAGCCGGCGAGATGGAGCGTTTGCCTCAGTAGCCAATCGGCCCGCGTTCCACTGACGTTTTTCCGCCCCGTGGTTGGTGTGTGCTGACAGATATCAGCAAAAACCCAGAGATTGTTATTGCGGCAGTGTTGTAGTTCTTAGCTCTTCCGAGACAGATGTACTCATTGTTTCCACCCTGTCTTCTGCTCTCTTCTACAGAATGCTACTGAGCAAGCGAATAAAACTGAGTGACCAGGCAAACAAGTTAAAAAGTGGCCTGGGAAAGATCGATGAGACGAGGGAAAAGGTGCAGGGTATGTTATCGTCTTTTTCAATTTTCACAAAGGTTTCAACTGCCTAGATTCCAGGAAGACCTTAGTTAGTGCTTCAACTCCTCAATTTGTTTTTAGATATGTCCGTTGAATTGGAGGAGGCCAGAGTGAAGGTTGCTGCCTTCCAGAAGGAGTGCGACGACTATCTGGTCATTCTGGTGGAACAGAAACGTGAGGCAGATGAGCAGGCTAAGGTTGGTCTTGACTTGTTTTCACCTCCTGAACACATCCTCAGCATAAAGCGGTAACCAACCATGTAGTAGGAGCATCCGATAAGGGGTGGGAGGGGTGTCGGGGAGCCACTGCCCCGCACGCTTCTCACCTTTCGTTATCAGTCCGCTAGCCTAAGTTCAGATGATAAAGTCATGAGCTAAACCCCAGGACCGTTCGAAGTTTGGTTCGTAGCATGTTCTCTGAGATATCAGCGGTGACTTATCAGTTTCCGAATGTGCGAAGCAGGGGAATCAGGAAGGCGTTTTGATGCGCGTCTTGTGAAACGGAATTTGCGTTCAGTTTTCGTTTTAGGTGACAGAAGTTACGAGTTCCTACGTAGCAGTCGGAAAATGAGAACAGAAGATAACTGGGGATAGTATGGTAGCTGTCCAACGTCTCGGAAATCTACGATCATTGTCCCTGGTGATGATGATGATGCTGATGATGATGATTATGATGGGCCGCCTGCACGATAAATGGTCACGTCGACATAATATACGGTCAGTGACCGGTTTCACAAAATTTTAACCGAAATAATGAAGTTTATTGTGGATTTGTAAGGATTATTTAGGTGGAGCTATAGTATTAGTGACCGTTCTGCATAATCCAAGATATTTCAGTCACACTATGATGCCCGTTTTCGAATGGATTTCTTTTCAGCCCCCTGAGAGGAGTATACTGGGTGAAAATTAACCAGTCGGGTACTTTGAATTTTTTAATTAATCTTCTATGCCCTTATACATTCCGGTATATTTAGTAGGAAAAGGCTTATAAATGATCATTCTCGCACTCACTTGGTAGAAAATCAGCTCTTCTTCAAATCTTTTGCCAAAAAAATTCTATGATAACTCTAAACGCGGTCTGTCGCTATATTTGCGTTTAGGGTTTTCAGTCTATAAGCTGAGTAATTTATGTACAAGGAAAATCGTGCATTCCGTAATGTTATTAAGAATATACCATAAAGAGCTCATACAATTTTAAAAGTAATGTGAATTATGATCGGTCACGGGACTTTAGTTAAATCTCCGGGACAACTGCTCGGTTTAGTGGGCTTATTTTATTTCCAAAGCTGCAGAACGCTTACATGCAATCAATCCAGATGACCAATCGATCCTCACCCAATAACCATTATCGACACTGACACATTCGGACATACCACATTGGAAACTCTCACATATTTAGAACCTGAAGGGCTTTAAACCCAACCATATGATCATAAGTTAATATGGACGGCAAGCGAAAAGTGTACGAGAATACCACTTAGCTGGTATGAACGGCACTGGCAGTCCGAACGTGCGATGGTAATTACTCACCAGACAGCGTGCCAGCCCAAAACACTTGGGCATTGCATTTCAGCCCTTAAATCCGCTCGTATGACTGTAATTCAATATGAACGGCACGCGAAAAATGTAGGATAACACCCGCCAGCTAATGCGTTAACTGGACTGTAGGCGCACATATGTTCCTACCTCAAACCGAGTCAACTCAGCCTACTGAAACAAAATAAGTAGACGTTACGATGTGATATTTGGGGCACGAATGAACCAATTTCGTCTTAAACACCCCAGTACTCTTAGAGGTCCTTTCAGATTTTAATAGGATACGATTTCAGCCGCTTAATAATGTGCTTGTACTAGGTTTTGCCCTTTACGGACCCATGAATGGTATGAGTCTTTTCACTTTTAGTCTGTCACACTGACGAAAGAGAAGATCAAGGTCGATGAGGTCAAGTGTTTGAAAATGGCTGAGATCGCACAGGCCGATCTGGCCCAAGCGATGCCCGCCTTACAGGCCGCTATTGAGGCCCTGGAAGCCCTGAACAAGAAGGATATCAGCGAAATCAAATCCTACGGCAAACCGCCATATCTGGTCCAAAAGGTAACACTGGTTTTGTCCTTGATAGATCCTCTTTTCGCATGTATGGCAAATGGTATTGTAAAGTCCGTAATAAGCTTGCTAACATGGTCCCAGAATGGTTCGGGGGTACTCCGGGCGAAATACAGGAACTACCTTCGTTTGACCTGTCTGCTGTAGTTGGAAAATTAAGTTCAAAAATGCGCTTCATCTGCTGAGAATAAGTGTTTAACCCTCCCCAAATCCAACCCAACTAACTGCGTTCCAGTCCCCCGTTACCGAATCCGTAGAGTAAGCTTAAATGCCTAGTATTCGCGGTCCGTAAAGGATTTTTTCATTGGATGTCACCATTTATGGACAGAGGCCGGACGGGTCTTTTACTCTATTTTCACGTGGAGACTATCACCAGAGCTTGCCCCGACTACCCCTAAAAATGAAGGGATTGTTTGGCCGTTTGTTAAGTCTGTAACTGATTACTCGCCATAGTCTCGATCCTAAGGTGCAAATTGTCATTAGACAAAATTACACTTTCCTGTCCATCTCTAACCCCGCGATTGGAGCTATCATTTTCGGACTGAAAAATCAGTACGTGACATGTAGGAGCTACGTTTACAGGGATGGAGTTCCAGCACTTGCGGATTCCAGAGGTGTCTGCCAGCAAGTCGTGTGTTTGCGTGGCGCGGATTGGGACATCGAACCCCGTGACGGTCAGTGCATGGGTCTGTGTTTTTGGATCCGTACGGGAACCCATCTCCAGAACGCGCACTGCTATCACGTCGTGGCTCAGTTTCCAACAAAACACACTAGGTCATCATGTGGTCAAAAGCCACAAGATAGCTCACCTCAAATCGTTTTTTTTTCATAGTCTCTGATGACTGGCCCCTGTACGGTTCCGAAGATCTATACTAGTACAGAGATCTACTTATCTTCTCTATTTGGCCTCAGGAATCTGACCTTTCGGAAGAACTGAATAATGCTCGTGAGTTTTTAAGCAGACAGCATGGTTCACGTTGACGGGCATTGAGCGTTGGCAGAGTTAGTGCTCAACACTCCAGTTTTACGCGGTGGTGGTTTTGCCTTGATCTCGTCTGTTTGGTCAGTCTCGGATACAGCTGGCCTAGCTTTCACGGTTGTTCGCCCTATCTGCTGGTTTTGTGTAAGTGTTTTTTGATGCTTGTAGCGACATCCCCATAGAAGACTCCTCAACATGTGCCCATCGGTCACCTCACGATGTGGCGGCCACATCCGTTATGCACTGGCGTAAGAAAAGACGATGTGGAACTCAAAACAACGGCTTACAGGCGGACGACAACCATCTTTCGTATTCCGAGTTTCCATATCAGCTACCC
This sequence comes from Spirometra erinaceieuropaei, assembly GCA_902702965.1. Lineage (NCBI taxonomy): Eukaryota > Metazoa > Platyhelminthes > Cestoda > Diphyllobothriidea > Diphyllobothriidae > Spirometra > Spirometra erinaceieuropaei. Next base: position 14,337 of record CACRXP010001607.1, on the reverse strand, counting down.
CTTTTCGTATAAAGAAAAATGCGTTAAAATGCTTTGGCACCATGTAGAAACCTACTGCACTGAGCCGGCCGACAAGAAGGCAGAAGTTTTTGCGGAACTTCAATTCAATCCAGTTTTATCAGGGGAAAAGTAGGCGAACGCCTTTGGACTCCCTATCGGTTACAAAAATGTCAAAGAAGAAAGCTCCAATACATAAAAAAAATAGTGAAAAGGGCATTGTTTACATTATTGCACGCCACACGCAAGTAGTTGTTTGCAGACATAATTATAACCACCCACGTGCACTTAATTACCGCAAGTAGTATATTCGTCCGTATTTTGAGTTGCGCGCCGTTGAGGGTGAGGGAACGAATCGAGGGGACGGACAGAACCGAAATGCTGGTGCAGTGCCCTGTATAGTTAGTGTTTCTGAAGAATTTGCTAGACTGATGAGGGAATTTGGGATTAAAGTCGCCGACGGCCGGGAAACGATAATCCGATAGCAACTCATGCAGCCTAAGGACCTCTTTCCCAAAAATATATGGTGTTATTTACCGGATTGTGGTAAATTGTGGTCAAGCCAGTTGTGTTGGTAAAACCGGCAAACAGGTTCACACGACATTGCACAAGCACGAGCTGGCTATCAGACGGAAGGACAAACTGTCCTTGATGGCCGCACATGCGTCCTTGCCAGGGCACAGCTCTGACTTCGAGTGTATGAGAATCTTGGACCAGTCAAACGGCCGCATTTCGCGCCTGCTGCAGAAAGCATGGCACTCGACCGAGGACCCAAATAATGGGCATATCGATTTGTCAGTCGCTTATCAAGCACTGCGCGAACAAACCAATGGCGCGGCTGAAGGTCGTTCTCCGCAGAGGTGAGCTACATATGCAATGAGCTGTAAATTCCTATATCCCCTGACAATGGGCTCGCGTGAGAGTTCGAGACGTTGGATGAAAAAAACGACTGATCCCAGCGATCGCCTTCCCGTCTTCTTCTATATATATGCATATACGTGTACACAAGAGACAGTACACTAGATCCAAGGAAGATATTGGATGAATGGTTTGTTTTTCCCTCCCGAAGAGTACTCACCCCACTCTATTTTCCTAATTTTTCTCCCAAAAGGTGATGGAGGCCGTCATGATCCTTCGAGAATCAGAGCCAACCTGGGCCGAGGCGAAGAAGCAGCTTGGTGAACAGGATTTCATTGGCCAACTCGTTAACTTCGACAAGGACAACATTAGCGACAAAACTCTGAAAAAGATCAGCAATTACTGCGCTCAGGACGATTTCATGCCAGACGTGGTCGGCAAGGTTTGTATGTGTGCTTAGCGGGCTTACGTACCTATATCCCTGATAAGTAAAATTTTCGCCAATGGATGAGGAGATATGCAACCCGAGTAGGTATTCTGTTGAGGAGAAATTAATTTAAGAAGTCAAGTTTAACAAACGTGCGCTTTCGATTATTCATCATCAGAGGGTAGAGTAACGAAATTTTAAGCAGCTAATAAGTAGTATGTATGGGGGAGAGGGATGAGGGCGTCCAGAGGTCAGAGTCCAGTTCTGTCAGGGGCCTACGTAGGGGCAGGAGGAAGGGGTCTGCCCATTAGCTGTCCCTGTTTCGTCGCTGTAACGCGACGTGGCGGATGTGAACACATGGTGGATTTGTCTTTGCCAAGGTGAGCCTTGGCACTTCTACAAACGCTTTATGCGGGCACAAGGACGGGTTGGCTAACCGTATGGCCACTGCCCCTGCTGTCGCAAGTGTCCGCTGACGCAGGAACTTAGAGTGTCTCGCCGAAACTTTATAGATGACTCGGAATTCTTGGTTTACATCTACTCGGTGGCCGCTGTCAACCAAGTGAGCCACAATTGGGCTAGAGATGGACTTTCCCATACTTTGATTTAGCCCGACAGGATGGTGCTCTCGCATCCGCTTGGATATGCACCTAGTTGTCCGATCACTATAACCTGTCCCACAGGCGAAAGTGAAGGCGTGTGTGCACAGTTAATAGGTCTGTAAGGGCAGTCTATCCTTTCAAGGCGAAGAATGGAAAAGCTTGTGAAAACTAGTCTTATTTTAGCGCCTGGGTACGTGCGCGCGATAACAGCGTTTAAGTGACGATGCAGAAGTTCGCTCTCCGAATACCCTTGAAATGGCAGTGTGTGGGACAACTCCATCTTCTCGACCGTCGGCGCGTCCGATTTTGGGGAACGTTCATCCATATATTTACTGACAAACTTTTCGGGAAAGCCGTTTTCTCGCGAAGTATTTTGTATAATGGTGAGTTCCTTGCTGATAGAAGCGAACAGGCGAGTCCCAGGTAGCAGTTCAGAAGATGAGTTCCTTCTCCAGCATATATGAAGTACATATTCTCCTAGCTCGGTTGGTGAGGTAGCGAACTAAGCATCGTTTCCGACTTAGCAAGACAAAACTGTAGAAATTTGCGTATTGTCCTGTCCGTGTTTTCTTACTCTACACTCCCTCATATTACTGTACAGGCCTGATGGAAAATCAAAGGGTTCATTGATCGCAGTTTTCAACGCTCCTCTCGAGCTTACATACAATGCTGAGGGTAGAAACTGACCAATCAGATTCACCCAGTCTGTTTATTGGCTCTTGGCGGCAACCGCAGAGCATGGAGCTGATCTGCGTCCTTGAACCCGGCTGCGTAGATTGTAGAGGGTGGAATATGGCAAACTAGAATGAGAACCGGTGTTTTTGAACAAATATTTTAATGAAGCTTTTGTTGTCATCAAATGGACTTCGCTTTAATTGGTTATGAGCTAACTATTTCCTTCTCCTGATGTAATGTTCGCATGGTTCTACAGTGCAGCTCACATATGACTGTTCGACCGTCTCATCCGACGATGTCCACCGTGTGCTCCACAGCAAGGTGAATTAGGCACCGTGACTCGCGCGTGAATTAGCTTATAGTGAGTGTAGACTTGCGCTGCATCTACAGCACTCTCTACTCCCCACCTGATCTAGGTGTCAAGACAGATTCAGGAAAACCGGAGGCAGGAGAGGGCGCAGGTGGACGGCACAGTCGAGCCCGCGGCCTGCAGCTCCATTCCACATCCCCTGGTCTACAAAGCAAATGACCAGGATTTTAACCAACAGCAAAAATACCACAATGGGTCAGAAGGACGAGGTCGACTGGGCAGCCATGCTCACGACCTGTTTGCCCAGCGGGAGTGCAAGCGCATCTACCGGCAGGAAACCATGTGTCAGAGAACAACCAGCGCATACCAGACTGCGAGGCCCATGGCCTGCTGATCCTGGCATAGCAGACGCTTACAGGTTTTTAAGTTCACATATAAACGCACACACTTTCAGGGACTTGGCTTCGCCATCATCTCCTGTATGCCCTCAATCTGATGCGCTACCGAGACGGCGATAGTTGTCACTGGGTCTACTTTGGCATCAGTTTGTCTGTATTGAGTTCTCTCCCTATCCCTCCATCCCCCCCGGCATCCAACGTGAAACGATTGCGGGGTCTGCAATGACACGGGCATCTTTTATCTCACAGGTCTCCTTCGCGGCCAAATCTCTGTGCATGTGGGTGCGTGCCATGGAAGTGTACGGTCGCGTCTACCGATTCGTGGAGCCCAAGCGACAGCGTCTGCAACAGGCGGAGGCCATTTTGCGAGAGAAACAGGCTCAGCTCGCTGCCGCCCAGGCCAAACTAGACGCCATCATGGCGGAAATGGCTCGCCTTCAAAAAGAATACAATGAAAAAGTGAGTTAGAATGTTGTATATTTTGCAACTCATGCGAAAGAAATTGAGGGACGCACGTAACCTAAAATGATCTCACCGCGAGATCTCCTTAAACTGCAGGTCGTCAGACTTATTCGCAGAGGGCCTAGTTTGTCGCCACTGCGTCAGCCCGCCGTGCGAGCTAATTGATATTCCTTCTCCATTGGCTGGCGGTTGCCATAGTAACTAGAGGACTTAAGGGTTGAAGTACAGCGAGCAAGGCCTGTACAGCACCGGCCCCACTTTCACAACCCCGATCATGATCAGTTGGCTAGACCACAGCAGGTCAATTGGCTGTGAGGTAGGACAGACTGGTTATCATAGTAACAAGCGCCTGTCTATGCAATCCCGAACATCACCGATTCCTCCTATTGTCGAAATTATACTTCCACAACCTCAGTTTTACCCGCCTCTTGCGCTTATCAGGCGAAAAAAACTGTGACTTTAGCACACGCCCGAAAGGCCATAGCCGCAGCCTCGGTAAGTGTCCTATACCTACGCAAGTCAAGGACACGCGGTTTTGAAGTTATTTCCGCAAAATGCAATAGCGCTTTGGTTGGACAGCTGGCAGTTTGGAAATCTTAAGGTCGGAAGCTTTCGCCTCTTGGTCACGAAAGCGTTTTCCCTCGTTCTCTTCTCCTTTTCTCCCTTTTCTCTTATCCTTATCCTTCTTCTTTTTCTTTTTCGTTTTCTTCTTTCCAAAGTCACCCTCCCCCAGCCGTGCTTATCATCTATCTAAAAGTCCTGTTCTATATTCGACACAAAAGCACGGACGTAACGTGGGATACATGTGTAACGGGTGTTACTTGCTCAAGGGGCATACGTACCCCAGTACGAGTTAGCAACCGGCTTGTACAACTTTTAAGCTTCTTTTAGGGAATTAGTTTTTGCGCATTGGGCTTCTGTTCCTAAACGTAAAAGCATTGCCTTTAAACACATAAACATCAAGAAGACGGAAGGAAGTCACCAGACAAGTTTCCCGCATATTCAACTGCGACCAAATGTCCGATTTTCTGTTGTCTCCTTCTAGAAAATTAGTGTTCAGTGAGTTTTTCTAGTTTGAATCAATAGCGTAAAACTTCTACAGGCTGGCCATTATAATACGAGGCAGAGACTTTTCCTCTTCAAACTTGCACAAGTCCTTCAGGTATGAGACTGTTTCGGTTTAGTGCATCTTTTGTTTAAAGTACTCGCATGGTGTGCGAAACACTTTGGTATATCAAGAAGATGAACACGCGATCTCTGGGACAGTACGTGTCTCGTACAGTGGGCCATCATCAGACTGTGAGAATACGGCATCAAACGAGCGGTTTTTGTAGTCAAACGATGAAAGGGAAGATTGGAGTGCAGGGGGTGGTGTTTGCGATAAGGCTGAGCCCACGCCGTCACACTGCGGCGTGACTGCGTGCACCCTTGACTGGGAATTGGGTCTCGCCTTCTTGGCTGCGGGACGGCATATTATAAATATTATTGTCCAATAAATTATGTACGCCTATCAAAAACCCAATCATCCAATTTCTCTAGATGGAGCAAAAGGAGGAACTGCGTCGAAAAGCTGAGGAGCTGGAGAGGATGTTAGAGCGTGCCAAACAATTGGTGGACTGCTTGGCTGGTGAGAAGGACCGTTGGGTGATCACCGTGGCCGACCTTGAGCGACGAGTGGGTCTGCTGCCGGGAGACTGCCTGGTCGCGGCTGGTTTCATCTCCTACATGGGCCCGTTTCGGACGGCGTACAGAGAAGAACTGGAGAAGAGTTGGTTAGAACTCATCACAAAGGAGAAAATCCCCAGATCGGATCCCTTCTCCTTCACCGACTTCATGGTCGATCCGTCCCAGGTAAGGCCAGCAGAAATAGGACACTATATCTCCTACTTATATAACAACAGTAGGTTGTTTTTAATACATAAACTACAATGTGGTTTTGTAGGTTAGGAGCTGGAATCTCCAGGGCCTGCCACGCGACCTCTTCTCTGTCCAGAATGGTGTTATCGTAACGACTAGTTCTCGATGGTCTTTAATGATTGACCCGCAAGCCCAGGCACTTCGGTGGATCAAGTCTATGGAAGGCAAGGATCTTAGTGTGATTGACCTGCAGATGAAGAATTACATGCAAATTTTGGAACAGGCTGTCCAGTACGGTCGGCCGGTCCTGCTGCAGAACGTTCAACAGACCTTGGATCCTGGCCTGGATCCGGTGCTGAACAAATCGTTGATGAATATCGGCGGAGCTATGATTATGCGGCTGGGCGACAAGGAGGTTGAATACAATGAAAACTTCCGGTAAGTGACTAGGGATGAGTGGTAGATGAAAGACCTAACCCTCCGCACCAACCACGAAGTCCCGCACATTTTCAAAAACTTGACTACACCTAAAGGATGACCGTTCCTAGTCACTTGACGAATTGCCCCAGGCATGCAGATGTTGAATGACCTGAAAAGGCACTTTAGTCTATTTATGAGGTCGTCAGAACTTCGTACATGAACATACGTTGTTAGTTAAGCGATCGCTTATCTTGTCAGCTTGTTCTCGGACTTGTGTCCACCTTTGATTACCGCCTCATAGTGTGTTTCGTTCCGCAAGACGCATACCAGGTAGACAGTGTATTTTACGCGAGTCAGGTCTTACAGGCAAGACCATTGACTTCATGACCGTGTAGTCCTCCTCCTCCTCCTCCTCCTCCTCCTCCTCCTCCTCCTCCTCCTCATCTTCCTGTCTCTCCTGCACACCCTTGATCTTCCTCGTTCTTCGTCGTCATGCTTTTTTATCATTTGTATTATTATGACCAAGGGATTGTCCATCTATTGTCCTCTCATCCCTCCCAGATTCTACCTCACAACCAAGCTTCCCAATCCGCACTATACGCCGGAGATCTGCACCAAGACCACCATCGTTAATTTTGCTGTTGTGCAGCAAGGTCTTGAAGCCCAACTCCTGGGTATTGTGGTTCGGAAAGAGAAACCAGAGTTGGAGGAGCAGAAGGACGAGCTGGTGATGGGCATCGCTAACGGTAAGAAGAAGCTAGTCGAGTTGGAGGACGAGATCCTGCGTCTGCTGAACGAAACCAAGGGTTCCCTCCTCGAGGATGTTACCCTCTTGTCCACTCTGCAGACCTCGAAAGCTACATCTGCGGTAGGTCGTCTGGCAAAGGCTTTGCCGAAAACATCTTTTTCTTTAATAAATGCGGTTTATTAGAATCTGTCCTCCCGCAAGTGTTCAGAACTGGCTGTGATTTTGTGGCACCTGCCGGATCGAGCATGCGATGGCAGGGACATTGAAAGGTCGGGCTATTCGTTAGAAAGTAAATGCACGTGCCAGTGGATGCAACCATATGCACTGCCGGTAGACAAGGCAAAGGTAAATTAGCGGCTTGTTTGAATGTACAAGTCTGGATTCCTCGGTAGTGCGGGGGTGGTGACTTGACCAGATGAAGAACGTCGACGATTATGCGGCGCGTCTCTTGGTGGCGGACGCTCAAAGACCCCAGAGGAACGAGGAAACGGCTTTCAAAGGAAGGAAGTTGAAAATGACAATCGCCAGCTTGTTGACCGCCTTCAAATAGTCATACCCCAAGCCTTGACTGGAAAGATTTCAGTCTCAAACCGCGTTGCACTCTAAACCTGCAGTCACAATACTCTTGTTTACCGTCCTTAGTCCCACTGGATGTGGCAGAGAATCCCTGTATTACAAGTTCCGACAGTTCAGAAAACTCTATATTTCTGCAACACATTTTCTTGACAGCTGCTTCTGGCAGTAACCTCACCGAGAGCTTAAAAATGGAGGTTGGTGCGACATTCTCAGCGGTTGTTATTGTAGCGATTAAAAATCAACAGTTTGGACCTCAATAGGAGCGAAGAGACGAGCCCCAGGAAATAGTCGTCAAGAAGGAGACACGATCGCTGGGACGAGAGCTTTATTAGCCTGACGTTTCGGATTCCTGCTCGAACCCATCATCAGGGACAAAAGCAGATACGGGTGGTTCATGAACAAGGGGCTGCAGTTTGAACCTCAATTACAGAAAACTTGAAGGAATAGGGAGTAATTAGGCAGAAAGCTGCGTGTAGACTGTTTTTCTATCCACGTGCATTCACTTCCCCAAACGAGCTGAACGTTTCCCTTCTGTTTCATATCCAGGAAGTCTCCGATTTCCTCGCCATATCTGAGAAGACAGAGGTGCAGATTGACGCGGCTCGGGAGGGCTACCGTCCCTGCGCCCAGCGCGCCTCCATCCTCTTCTTTGTACTCAATGACCTGGGCAGTGTTGACCCCATGTACCAATTTGCCCTCGACGCCTACATTGACCTCTTCAACCTGAGTATCGACAAGAGCCAGCGTTCACCCCGTCTGGAGGACAGAATTGCCAACCTGAACGACTACCATACCTACGCCGTCTACCGTTACACCTGTCGAGGCCTCTTCGAGAAGCACAAGCTCCTCTTCTCCTTCCAGATTTGCATCAAGATCCTTGAAGCGATGGGTAAACTCAACAACGATGAGTACATGTTCTTCCTGCGTGGTGGCATAGTCCTGGACCGAGAAAATCAGATGGACAATCCGGCCTCCTCCTGGCTTACCGACATGGCCTGGGATAACATCACAGAGTTGAATAAACTGCCAAATTATCGCGGTCTGGTGACCTCCTTTGAGCAGTACCCCAAGGACTGGAATATCTGGTACACCGCCGATGAGCCGGAGAACGCGAAGCTGCCTGGCGAATGGGAAGGCAGCACCAATGAGTTCCAACGCATGCTGATTGTTCGCTCTCTGAGACCGGATCGCGTGTCCTTCTGTGCCACGACCTTCATCGTCAACAATATGGGCACCCGGTTTGTAGAACCGCCTGTTCTGGACATGAAACAGGTAAAATATTGACAAAAATAAATATATTTAAGTGCATCTATATGCATATAGTGATAGAGGAGCAGAAACCGTGGTAAAGGGGGCTGTACGTGCTGGACTGTGGGAAGACAGTAAATATTGGGCGGAATCTAAGGGAAAAGCGCAGATATTATAGGTAAGTATGCTAGTTTGTTTAAGTGGGTATTAAAATTCAGCATAGGCACCGCGCAAGGTAAAAATTCACTGCAGGTAACCAGTATAACCAATTGCACGAAGAATAAGGTGATTGGCCCTCAAGGTCAATGGAACTGAAGCGCCCCATAATTTGACCAATCAGGTGTAAGCGCAGATTAGAGTTTTGTGAAGTGGGGCCGAATGACTCCCTAACCCTAAACACTAACACTAAACCCTAACCCCTAACCTTAAACCTAAACCCTAAACCTTAAATCCTAACTGTGAAACCCGAAACTTTACGTAATTGTAAATCATAATCTTAGCATTTCGCGAAGCACCCCAAATTGAAAGTATCCGCAAACAGTACCACTTCTGCAGAAATCAATAATAGTACGAAAATGATAGAGATTTACCACCTACTGAAATCAACAATAGGGCGAAGGTGGTAGTTTGTTGACCATGCAGACCACGTTTCCGAGCCCCACCAGTCATTCTTGCAGGTAGATCATCGAAGGCACAAACCAAAGCCCGTCTGCTGGAACACGTTATATTTCTTGGGATTCTATTCTGTGCTAATCAACATGGCCACCTCATCTACGTAACCTTGGTTAAGGAGTTGTGTCATCTACCATTGCCACTCCACTTTGCGTAATTTTGTCAAATAAAATGACGCCTGTAGATCTCCGATGATTCGGGGTCGTAACCTCTCTCGCGGATCACACCAAAATGAAGCCTTTCAAAAAGGCTAATGGTAAGACTCGAGAATAGGAGCCCACCGTAATACACATGTCTGTGGGCAAAATTCCGAGAAGGACACCTATTCGGGTGTCCTAACCCCCTAACCTCAACTCCTGCCGTGATATTAACTTTAAAGCTAGTCCTAACCCTATCCTCCCTGGAATTCAGAGAAAGGGTACCTGCATTAGGAGCCTTCCTATTTTCCTTCCCTACCATAATATTTAGCAGTTCAAGTCCATAGGTGTTAGTACGCTGGAGACGGATAGTGTCTACAGATTTCGCTATTGTCAAAAACAACTGGTAAGACGTCGTCAGCACAGGGAAAGCGTTTTTACCGAACTTTGTGTCGCCTATTTCTAAGACGGATCATATTCCCGGTTGTTAATGCCCCCCTCCTTTGCCTACCTGCTCCAATCCGCCCTCCTAGGTGGTAGATGACAGTTCAGTTCGAACGCCCCTCATCTTCGTCCTTTCACCGGGTGTCGATCCGACCGGTGGTCTTCTACAACTGGCAGAGGCCTGTGGAATGGGCAGACGCTTCAATGCCCTCTCTCTGGGCCAGGGTCAGGCACCGATTGCACAGCGACTCATTCAAGAGGGCATGCGTGACGGCAATTGGGTCTTCTTGGCCAACTGCCACCTCTCCCTCTCCTGGATGCCCCAGCTGGACAAACTGGTGGAGCTGATGGGCGGAGATGAGACGCACATGGAGTTCCGCCTCTGGCTATCCTCCAGTCCCACACCCTCCTTCCCCATCTCTATCCTTCAGGCGGGCATAAAGATGACAACTGAACCGCCAAAGGGTCTGAAGGCGAACATGAAGCGTCTCTATCACATCGTTAAGGTACGCCTGAGTGTTGTTGCCTCTTGTTGTGTAGAGTCCTGGTCAGTGTACTTTTTGGACCAGGGAGTGTGCTGGTACGTCTATGTGCGGGTTTCGCCGTGTCGGCCACCTGTGCCCTCTCCTGCCTCCGGTTCTCTCGGCTCCATCAGGATACCGGGTTCAGGTGGGGGAGGTGGAGAGGGTGCGGTAGATGCTGCGCAGGTCTACTATCACTATAAGTTAATTCACACCCAAGTCACCGCCCCTGTTCTCACTCTGCTGTGAAGCACACGGTGGACATCGTTTATCACGACGGTCGAACGGTCCATGTGTATTTGTGAGGGACGGGTAGGCAGTTCTTGTCTTCCATTTCGACTCAATTTGAATGCGTGAAAGTGGGATGAGACTTGCGGGAAAATCTGAAGAACCGATCGTTCACCCGAGAGTGGGGTCATTTCAACTAGTAGGCAGCCTTCTTGAGCGAAAAGGTGGGCGCTCTTTTGAAGTTGATTCTTACCTTACTAGTAATGAGTTGTGGATCTTACCTGGACTAGCAGATCACTTCAAGGTCGGCGTGTGGCCTTGGAACCCTTCCATGTGCCCGTGCAGGAAATACTCGCGCCCTGATTGGTTAATCGAATTTGATAAGGATTCGAACAGGCGGGCGTTTCCTAGCCCGATGCGAATTCTATCGTAGCAACCTCCCATCAGCAACTATGTAGAAGACGGCTTTGGCGTTTCATCTGCAGTCGACGAAGTGTCCGTTTATTAGTCTCGCTTTCTCTTCACCCAATTCCGTAATCACTCAGCAAATGATGTGTGAACAGCCACTCTGCTGAGCCATTTTTTGTCCGTATAACTTCAAAAATCCTTACTTTCTCCCAATTAGAAGCTGCCACATCCTTTACTG
>CACRXP010001606.1:3749-46544 GCA_902702965.1 Spirometra erinaceieuropaei | reverse complement strand
AAACAGTCCTCGGGTCTAAAGCTTTTTATAGTACCTGCAAAGAAGAGCCGTAGTTGTATGATGATACTGACTACCGAACCAACGAGCTGGGCTAGTTAAATGGTATTTTTGAGCCAGGAGAAGGTTATAAACTAGGACCCAAATCTGACGCTTTAAACTATGTCAATTATTAAGGATAATTCGAAACGTGAAAATGGAGGATGTACCAATAGGTTTTGATTTTGGACTCTACACTACGTCGAACGTTCTAAACCAGAAAAAACCTCCGTTAACACAAAGCGGGTAGATAACAGTACTGTACGGATAGCCTAGGCAGAGGACGCAGCGTAGCGTGCGTGAGATCGGATTTTCACTTTACATCAGCTCACACTACGCCTCCAACGCGGGAATCAGGCGGTGTGGATCACCACCCGACAACTAGGAAATGGATACGGGGAAAAGTACAAGCAGCCGGAATGCGTCATGCTCTGGCAGCGTAGGCATTTCTGCGAGACGTATCCCGACCAGAAGAAAGCTTTAGACAAACGCAGCAATGACATACCTTTTCAAGGGTTACACAGTGGCAGAAACCTGGTTTAAGCCCACGTTCTACTTTTATGCTGTCCATCTGAGCACCTAGACAAAGATTTCAAAACTGGTTCCCATGACTGCTGTATTCCGATATCATTCGTGGGGAATGGTCACTTATGCGAAGTTTGGGAATGCTACGTGGCAGATGTGCTGCTGGTGGAAAGGTGAATGCTTTGGAAAGTTAGAGGGCTAATAAGTTTTCGAGAAGTTAGCTCGGTTTATACGCCACAGTCAAGTAAAAGATTCTGACAAACACAATGTCATTTGCTAAAGCAAAAACTTGAACTACCAGAGAGACCGTTTAGGATCAAGAACTCCCTCACATAAGCCGATAGTGAAGAACGTTTCCCGCCTCTGTTACTATTTCGAAAAACCCTGATTCAACGTAAGATCGATTTCTTTTGCACCTAACATTTGAGGCCAATTTGGTCATTTTCGCTAAATTTAAATCTCGCGTAATAAAAGAAGCAGACGAAGGCATTGTTATAAATCACAGCCGGCAACTGAATAAGAGAACTTTTCTCTCCTTCAAACACCCTTAAGAGAAGCACATTTTATAATAATTTTTAAGCAAAATGCACATCATAAAAGGTGACACTGTAATGACCAGTCGACACCGTCAATGTGAACGGATGAAGTTAAAGGTGAGAGAATGAAAGTATCAAAACCCTCGAGTGAAGCTACCTCCAAACAATGCAAAACAGTAAAAGGCGCTAGTAAAATGCAACTCGGCTGAGGGGCCACTTTGCGGGCGTTTCATGCACACGTAAGCATTCCGTCCCCGGCGTGCGAGTCACGCCAGGAGTCATGCGATTACCCTGCCGTGGGCGCGGCGCCTGCAAGCTATCCCCGAGGCCGCTCGGCCGCACGCAGCCATCCAATCAGCTCACCAAGTCGACACTGACTGGCTCGCTCACATGAGACGCGCTTAGTCACTAGCGCCCACCCGGCCTCGTTTGCAGACGCGCGGGCGCTCTCGCCGCTGGCCCTGGCTACCACCGGTTTTCTGCACAGAATAACCGCCTACGGATGTTGTCTCCCTCCTCCTCCTCCTCCTCCTCCTCCTCCTCCTCCTCATCCTCCTCATCCTCCTCCTCCTCCTGCTCCTCCCCCTCCTCCTGCTCCTCCTCCTCCTCCTAAACGCAACTGGACACAGGAGTTGAGGCAGCTATAGAGTATGCCCACTACTGTATCCGCCGCAGCCAACTGGGTTTAATTTGGACGATACAAGCGTCACGATTAACAAGGTCCGGACATCTCAACCTTCTCTAGTTTATCTTTTTATTTGGAGTTCAGGACACTTTCAACACGATCGCTTTATTTTTGAGGAAATTAACAGTCATCTTTTCCCCACACTGCCGGTGGAAATAAGTCAAGGTCTCCCTGACCGAATATTTTTGCGACGTTTTCAGCACCTTACCATGAACAGGACGCATAAAGGATTCTAAGGCATTCCACCGGAAAGGTGATTAGGAGATCAACGTGTAAACCAGGATGAAAATTCCCTGTGAGAGTTACCTGACTACATGTTCGACCCAATGGATTTTAAGCAGTCTCTCTGAGGGGTAAAACTGACAATTGTCTTTATCTAAGAGCGGGTTTTGTGGTCTGGTGCGATTGCGTAAGTACTGATTAGTAGCCCTCATTCCTGAGTAAATATGAACAAATTTAAGACATTGACAGGGCACTAATAAACAAGTAAGCTGTCAGTTTTATTTCTCTGCAGCGCAGTTAACCTCTTCGGAGCACTAGGTATTAGAAACTTGAACAGAAGTGTGATTCTCTGGGGTCTGCTTGACCTGTTACAGAGTCAGAATTGAACTGTCCCCGACAATACTTGAAAAGAATGTCGCATTGGGATATTCACGTAAGAAAATGTCTGCCAATTGTGGATCTGCGGTTTACCATCTCGTTTAAAGTCGCAATGGCGTCACACACAAACACACCACTAATACTACTATTACTAATACTTTTCGGCCACAGAAGACCGCTAATGATAAAAGTGGATGCATGAAAAATAAAGGACTGGTTCGCCGATAACAACACTGGCCACCATCACCTCTGCGAGGAAAGGTAACTTTTATGGCATCTGTTCCATCCTCCTCCCATACGTCTAGTCGGCTCACGCTAAGACCAAGTCAAGACGACTGAGGCATGCAGGGCTGCTTAGTCAAAGAAACCCTCGAAAATGCTTCACAATCGTAAATCTTAGTCTTGCAACAGTGTAGTTGTTTCACCACTCTGTGAACGACCACTCCTAAAAGAACTCAATGTGACCATCACTCTCAGCATAAGTTTATCGGTCTGCGATAGTTCTGAAAACTTCCGACCGGCGGATGGCTAAATGCAGGTGGGCCGGAAGTTTTCTTATTTGCCTAACTTGCTGTGTGCGCCGACCCAAATGACACGGCAGGAACATTTGAACGCCTATTTTCTCCATTTTTAGGGCAAAAAATACGATGGGTAAGAGGGGGGAGGGTGGGGGAGTGCTTACAAAATTCCTTCGGAGTATAGTCCACCTTCGTGGTCGTCATGCCATCGAATGGGGCCTTTGCACGAGGGACGGGTTTTGGTGGGGATGGTCGCTTTTCCAGTGGATGTGGCACATAGTTCTGACGATAGTCTGTCAGGCCTTCGAGGGGTTTGTCCGAAAAGGTAAGCTCGCAGTCAGGTTTGATGAGTTTGGGACGCGCTTGACAGTGGGGAACAAACTCCGTCCTGTAGGATGGCAGTGCTTCAAATGGGACCGTAGGCGGTCGATAGGGGTCAGGCTCGCGACGTTTTATGGGTGGAATATTCCAGGGTCGGAAATCACCTACAAAAGCACAAGAGGGCGCCCAATGAGACCGGCGGTGAACAGTAAAATGTAGACATTAGGGAAAGAGTTTAACGCCACAGCTTGACGATGACATAAACAGCACTACAGTCAGGGATTGCTGTTGAAAGAAATATATCCGGAGTGAGGTCAGTTATTAGAACAACCCAAAGGAGTTATTGCATCCATATCGGTTACATGTTTTAAAACGATTCTAGGAATATTTAAGGAGAACTTTTGTTTTGGACAAGGCAGGAAAAACGGTGGAACAGTATGAATACGTCTTTCAAAAACTCTATTTGGCAAACGATAACAAGATAGTTGTACAGGTGAGTTATCTATGCCGGCATGACGTTGCCACTTAGACCATACTAATACAGAGTCCCAAAGTATATAACGTATCCAAAAGTAGCAAACTGGGTGTAGCATAGAACAGACCCTGCTGGTGTTTAATTTTTCCCCCAGAAGTTACTGTCATGACTTGTGAAGGAATTTAAACTCTCTGGACGCGAATCAAGAGCATGAACGCTGAAGGATCTTTCAATTTGTAGAAAACAACATAGATTAGCATGTTCGAAAGAAATCCGACCTGCTGTCATCCCAAAAATATTGTGATCGCATCTGCAGCGAATAGCCTCATCCGGTTTAGGGATTCTACCTTGACAAGGAACGTTTCGAGCGCCCATATGCTCTCACCTGCAGGACGGTTCTGTCTCCCACATATTTTCCTCCACATGAGCGACAGTTTTTCCCTTCACAAATGGATCAAATCGCATTCATTTTTGCCTCTTTAAAAAGTGAAGGAGTTTTTACTGGTTGCTAACCGTTTTTATTATCGGACTGCCTATTTTATAAGCACAAAGTGAACAATGCACAGTGTTTACCTACTCATGCAAAAAGTCATGTGAAGGTGCCTTTTTACTTACCATGAAAGTAACCTCATGAGTGCTAAACAAAATAATTTTTTATTTATCTATTATAACTTTATGCCTGGATCATTTTTTGCAAATAGACCGGATAATTAATCGGCAGAAGTTGTTTGCGCACATGCTTCTGAACCACACCCACAGCCTGAAAAATATTTGGGCCAGGACACGCTATTTTCTTTTTATGGACAAATGTGCAGAGGGATTGATGGAGTGGACATGGCAGGTCCGCCTAATTATCCTCCGCTAAGGCATGTTTCCATAGAGTGTTTCGATGTGACTCATCTGCGTAGCCGTAGAGGTTGTCGAAATCATTTAAAATTTTTGTGTACTTCTCATTATTCCGCCTCGAATCCTGGATTTTACAACTTCTACTAATTCTCTATCTTTATGTCGGGAAGGTATACTTTACTGTTCGATATTTCTACGGAGATTACAAAAAATATGCGGTTTTTTCCGGAATTTTGATTTCTCGTACTTTACTGCGTTTCTGTGCACCAGAAACCTGTGTATCTACAGTCACCCCATTGATATACAAGTCCCCGAACGTACTGCAGGCTAAGTTACATAGCCCAGTTATAGGATTACCTATGTTTTCTTCTTGTTCACTAAAACCAATTCAGGTTTTTTAAGATAACAGCAGGATTTTCTGTTTCAGTCAACTGCTACTCAACGATATCATCATGCTGGTTGAAGGCCGAGAGCAAGCTGATTGCTCATCTGATAAGTACATCTTAATGATAAGCAGCAAATATGTTACTATCAAAAGGAACTTCGATTATTGCGGTAGAAGTTACCGCGTAAGTCGTAAGACTGCCGCCAATTTGCCGTTTGCTAAAACACTAACTCTAATGTCTTAAACTTAACGCAGTTCTGGGACAGTTAACTGGACTGGAACCCACTTCGATAGGTAGGGTTTCCCTCGAAGGCGGCAGGGCATTGTGATCTCTCGATGGGTTTCGCGGGAGGCGGCGGTGCACAGAGTTTGGGTGTGAATTCATTTCTGTACATGGTGGACTTTTCCATTGGCTGAGTCGGCGGATGGTACTTATCAGGCTCTCGCCGATACACGGCCTCCAGGCAGTTGGGCTTGTAATCAACTCTGAAGGATAGTTGTGATGCTGCTGCTACTGTCCAATAACAAGATACCTGTGAGTTGTCTCTGAGGAGAGGGGTTCATTTGACTGATGCGTGGTGCAGTCGGGTACAATTGCTTTGACGGGTTCACAGTTATAGGTCAGGTACTGGGCCCTGTACTCGCTCATGACACAGGGCCCCCACGGCAATCGCTGTTTGGGCTTGTGTGGGCATCTGTGACGCCTGAAATGGACAGCGCAGGGTCTGCGTAATCTCATACGATAAGGGCTGCTGTACAACTGGGCGCTCAAAATACCAGTCTGAACTCCTTTATTAGCTGATCAGGGAAAATTTAAAAACTAAAACAGATGATCACTGTCAAGACTCGGATAGAAACAAGTTCATAAACCTATGTATGGATCAAATATCACATGACTGAGAAATGATGCGTGTATAGGCTTAATTAATCACATTTAAACCGGTCCCACTCAGAAGACAAAACTCAACTCTGAAAGGTAGACGCCCTTGTGCTACTTCTGCGTCCTGGAAGATGACTCCATGATTCCCATGGAAACCAACGAAAATATTACTTCCAGAAAAGAGGAAAACGCGCTTTACAGTTTACATTTAAAAACCAGATTAACGTATACTTTTAACGATTAAGTGATGCCAGTCGGACAGACTAACAGTTTTTTTGAAAGTTAGGCCTAAATATGATTCCGTATTAAAACTGAATGAGACTTGCTCATACTAGACAAACCATTCACTGCGCAGATCGGCGGTCGCAAGTCTTGCGTGGTTATATGCTGAAAATGTTTCTGAAAACCAAGAAGGGCCACAGCTTACTTTTAGAATTCAGTTTTATCTGTGTGCCAATCATCCTGTCCAACCACAATGTATATTAGGACGAAAAATGCAAGAAAAAGGGAATAGCGGAGTAAAAAGGACGATTGCATTGAAGAAGAACATTCAGACAGTTGATTGGGCACCCGAACAGAGGGGATGATGCAAACGAAACGCAAACAGTTACATACCTTTTGATTCGGTGTTTTAATATAGTGTTATGCATTTATTCCCTGTACACCTGGAGCAGGCTTCTGGCCCTCAGTTTGCAAAATGTTTTTCTCAAGAGGCAAGCGCCGTCCGTTAATAATTTATTGTCACGCTACTGCATTAGTGGCGCCGAGATTAATAAACTCATATTAAAATTGAACTTCTCTTATCTCACTTTAAACACCACGACAGCTTTTAGCCGCCTTTAATTCGGGCTTGAGAATTCATACAACGCAATTGTTGTTTTGTGAAAAAGAGACTGAAACGTGCGTAGTGCTACATACGTGTTGCTTAAGAAATCGCTAACTCCTCACGTAGTTTATTTTAAAAGAGAGTGTCTTATACTGCGCATAAAAGCTAGTCCTTCCGAATTAACAGTGGTTAGCTTAAATGGCTTATACGTTTTATCTCAAGAGCTGTAAACTGAAATTCATCAATGTGTTTTTGATTCTAATGGACTACCTACGTGGGCTTGTAATATTAATTACCGTACAGCATAATTCGAAGGTCATTCAGCCACTTCAGTATGCCGAATTTTGAACGAGCTTCTTTCTGACCGTCCGCAAAACCAGACTCTGCTAAGGAGTCTACTGAAGCAGTGTGAACTTCCTATTTATTTTCCTTGTCCATATAGATACGAAAATATTTAATAAAAAACATGCATGAAAACACTCCTTCTTATGCTCATTTGATAGCAAATTAAGTCTCTGAACTTTATACTTAAAGAAGAAGCCCCTTTCGTTTTCTAAAAATTTTCTAAGTATGAAATCTGTTAAGACCAGGAAATCTCCATTTATAAAGCATCGCATCTGCACGTCTAATAATGTTGCTTTTAAAGTGTCCGACGTGGTCTGCATTCATCGATAAATCTTACATGACGGCGTTTAAATAGCGCGAGATAGAGCTTTCAGTTTCGAAAACCTGGATGTAAGTGAGCCGGCAGTTCGAGTTCAGAATTATTTGAGAATCGAAAAGGTTTTCAAAACTGAAAAACACAAAGAGGTGCTAGGAATGCTGATTATATTGCGACTGCTCGTTGGCTGCAAGAGTTCCATATAGTCTATGAGTGCTGCAAATAATTCAAATCCTCGCTCGTGCTTCTGCTAGACAATATGTCACTATAAGTACTTAAGAAAACAAGCCCGGCAACGTACACTTTCGATTATTCATTATCAGGCCTGTGCAGTAATATAAGGGAGGGCAAAATAGCAAAATTTAAACATCCAATAAAAGAAAATATGGGGAAGGGGGTTGAGGGGCGTTCAGAGGTCAGGGGTCAGATCCTAGCTCTGTTAGGGGCTTAGGGAGAGAGAGGGGAAGGTGTCTGGCTCTTATCTGCCCTTATTTCATCGCTTCAACGCGACGTGGCGGATGTAAACCCATATGCTGGGTTCATCTTTGCCCAGAAAGCCTTAGCGTTCGTACAAACGCTTTATGCGAGCACAAGGCTGGGTTGGCTAACCGCATGGCGACTGCCTCGGCCGTCGCAAGTATCCCCTGACCCGGGAACTAGGAGTGTCTCGCCGGCACTTTGTAGATGCCACGCAATGCATGGTTGACATCCACCTAGTGGCCACTGTCAACCAAGTGAGCCACAACGGCGCTAGAAATCGACTTTTCCTCCTTTTACTATAGTCAGGCAGGATGGTGCTCTCGCATCCGCTTGGATAGGCGCCTTGTTGTTCGACCAATATGACCGGCTCAACAGGAACAAGTGAACGCGTAGATGCACATTGAGGAGGTCTGAAACGGCAGCTTATCCCTGCCTTCAAGGCGGAGAAGCGGTGTGCTAGAGAAAATTAGCCTTATTCTAGCGGCGGGGTACGTGCGTGCAATAGCGGAGTTTAGACGACGTTGTAGGTCACAGGCCGGGTCTCCTCGAAATGGCAAAATGAGAAATAATTCCTTCTTTTCAGTCGTCGAAACTTCAGATTTTGGAGGGCGTTCTTCCATAAATTTACCAGTAAGCTTTTCGGCGTAGCCGATTACTCTCAGAATTTGTTGCATAATGGCGAGTTAGTACTCGAACCTGTCTGGCGCGCATATTCTTCTAGCTCGGTTGGTGAGGCAGCGGACCAGGTTTCGTTTCCGGCTTAGCGGGACAAAACCGTAACAATTTGTGTATTGTCCTGTCCATGCTTTCTTGCGAAACAGACTTCTACTAATTATCCCACCCGGCTTCCGATTATGTAGGACGTTCAGAATCGGAAGGCACCATCCGCTCTCTTTTTTCCAAGGTGAAAGTAAACGCTGTAAGAGCCTGATTCACTTTATACAGGAGGGTGCTCAAATCAAGCTTTTCATTCGCTATTGAGAAAGTGTCATCAAAGTATTGGGCATAGGAATAGAGGTCCTGACCCCTGAACGCTCCTCAACCCTCTCTCCCATATTGACTTTTATTGGCTGTTAAACTTTTGCCGATACAAGCGAAAATGCGAGTTCCAGGAACTAGTTGATCAGAAGAAGAAGCGATCGCTGGAACAATGGCTTTATTCGCCTGACGTTTCGGATTCTCTCTTGAATCCATCATCAGAGACAGTTGCAGTTGCTCTTTTGCCCTCCCTAATATTACTGTGTAGACCTGATCATGAATAATCGAGGGCGTAGGTCTGCCAGACTTGATTTATTAAATGTTTACAAAAGTATCGTTGCTGCTATAAATACTTTTAACTTTCATTTCTGCACGACCACAAATAAAACGACCTGGTTCGAAGCGTCCTAAATATGTTTGTGCGCACAGCGGTGTTTCTTAAGAGAAAAACGTCCGTCAAAACCCATCCAATAATTAAACAGTATGTTATTAAATTTTGTATCCTATAACCACTAGCCGAAAATATAATGGTTGTATATTTTTGATTTATGATGTGCGGTAAATTATCCTGGTTTATTTTTGTAAAAAATATGATTTTTTTCAATAACTTCTTAAAGAAAGCAGAAGACAGATAAAGGATACCGGAACTTTAGCGGTTGCCAAAAGGCTAAGTTTTATTTTCGAACAATGATGTTTTATAATTGCGTATTGCTGAATGCACAACATAATCTGAAGACCGTTTACTGAGGAGGGGAAATAGGTACGCAAACACGATTATAAGCAAAACAGTAACCTAGAGGGGTTTTAAATCGACATGCAGGCACCAGATCTTTGCTGACTGAAAGGAATTACTCCACTACTTGGCCTCCATACTTATGACGAGCCTATTTGCTGTCTTTCAGACTCGCCGCAGTTACCCGGCACAAAAAGCACGCGCCGGATCCCGGCAATTCCGCAACCATTTTATGCGGAATGGATATCCGAAGAAGTCGATGAGCTGAGCTTACGTATTCGTCCTGGAGGACCCCGCCCGAAATTTCCTGTAACATGCGCTGCCACATATCAAGGAGGTTCCAGAGGCGGCTGAGTGTACTGCTGCGGGACTAGGTGTTAAAATTGCATACCGGCCCAAGGCTACGATGCGCAGCAAGTTTATGTGAATTAAGGGCCAATTAAATTCCCGGAAGCAGTCAAGTGTAGTGTATTGTATCCCCTGCACAAAATATGACTGTAATTACACATATCAGATTAAAAGTATGCTCGGATTGCGCATTTACGGAAATAAACCGGCTATACGACGGCGTGGCGAATTGCCACAGGTGGATGTCTACACATTTGAAATAGTTCAAAAATTTAACTTTGCGACCCCCAAGATAACTGCCCACGTCAAAAACAAGACAAGCCCAGAGTTTACAGAAGCCCTGCGTCAATTATCGTTTGCCTACCGTTGTTTCTATTTCTGACGAGGGACTGCTGCAGAAGTTCTGACGCTCAGGCAAATAAACAGATGGTTCCTGTGTTCAGTTTTCTTCCCCCTCATTAAACAAAGTAGTGATGGCCCCACACCTCCTACTGAGCGTATAATTTTTTGTGCTCAAAACTTCTCCACACAGACTTAGCAACACAGTTAAAAGTCTATTAGTCTTTTGTCATCTAGTTTTTCAAATTAGACTGACAGCCCTTAAGTGACGCCTAGTTGACGGATTAAATGAGAAGAGCAATCCTTCTGGGAAGCGATTCGGCGCATTGCTGTGATAATCAATACAACTAGGGTTCTGCAAGTATTTTCTTAGTCAAATGCCTAAATTTGTTCACACAGATGACGCCGAAGGACAACGTTAGTGTGAAGGACCCCATTTAACCGTCGGCAGAATGTCGATCCTGTCATATGGGATTTTATCTTGACATCAGTTTGCAGGCCATTGCCGGCATTACACTGCCAAAAACAATTATTTCCCATGACCTCAAACTCTTACTCAAACTCTCCTATCTTTTGAAAATTCAACCTTGTTTATTTTTTAATCAGCGCGCTCATGCTGCCATACGAAAGTGCACGATAAGACTTTCGGTAGAAATCCAAACAATTTTCGTGTTTACTTGCATTTCGTCAGCTAACTGTCTGGCGTACTGTCCCACCCGTAAAACCCACGTTACCATTATTCCCGTATGGCCAGACTCACAGTCCATCGACAGGTAAGTGGGGTCCTTCACTCTATCGTTGCTTCATTCTTTCAAGGCAAGTGGCGTCGCTTTAGCCACTTTGTTTATTTTAACTTCCCAAAACAAGGGAAAATGACACAACGTGCCCTATATTATAATTGCCTTCAAACGGAACCTTTGAAATGAATTTGGATTCTGGAGGAGAAATACGACTTTTTAGTTGTAAATTGGGGTCTAGATATTAGTGGACGTTAGTTCCACATCTCACCATCACTCATGTACGGTTTGTAAGGGACTTCGAACGTAGGTCTATGACAAAACAAAGGTAACGAAATATCGTTCACCGATCAAAACAAGTCGATCGAGTTCATTTTCCTCCGTGATTATATCATCCGTTGCAAACGATAAACGTACTTATTGCCGGAAAAAAATAAACCACAGTGGACAAAAAACCTGCGCTTACGAATAATGGGTCTTTAAAAGCCATCTACATCGGCGGCCTTATGATGTCCTATCAATCAAACACCGAAATGGGTCATATAGGTAAATTCATTAAAGTTTCTTTGGCATGGATTTTAAGAACTACAAAAGGAACCTGCTGAAAAGTTAGTAAACAAGCCAGCAGAGTCAAATTACAAAGAAAAGTTAGAACGAATGACCAAACAAATCGAGCGTACGCACAAAATATCGGCCCAAGAAAACGTGCAATATCGGACATCAGCTTACTTCTACGGGTTTTAAATCTGTATTCACCGCAATTACGACATGAAAACAAGTAATAAATTTTCCTGTTTAAAAGATGTGGGAATCAGGTATCTAAATACGGGAAATTTGATTTTGCCAGCAGTGCAAGTGTCATCTTTAGTTTGTCTTTTAAACCCCCTCCCGAATTAGCAATTTTCGCTAACTGTTGGAAAATTTATCTGAACGCCATATGATCATTATTTAAAAGACTGGCGATGAAGATGGGCAGTCTCGCTCTGACTGGCCATTACTAAGCTGACAAAGAGGAAACTCAAAAACCTTTTATCATGCTTTAAATATCCAACACCGATCAAAAACGTAAACTCGGCGGCCTGTCATTTTTCATATAGACTGCAATGAAAACACATAAAAAGCACTTTATCTAGTTTTGCCGACCACAAAAACATGCAGATGCATTGTTCCGTTTCTGGCTCGAAGCCGAGAGAGTCGCTAAATTAACACCCTTGCTGACTGTTATATTGGTGGCATGCTTGGTAATACTTAAGTGAGTCTACGATAAAAATTGCTGGGTGCGCAAATTAGATGCGGTTTAAGCAAAATTCACAATAAACGCAACAACGGTATATTTGCTCACTGGAGGTAAAAATTGCAAGTGTGTTAAGGCTTCATGGTGCTGACATACATTGTCTTTCATTGTTTTCGCTGATCACTGTATAAATTAAGGTGCATGGACTTGTGCTTGAGTGCACTAAGCTACAAAACACGTATTGGTTCTACGGCAGTCTCTGTCTAATCCTGTCACCACATTGTGCCGACGGTTTACGGATCACATATTTGTACATGTGCATTTTTAATGAGCAAATGTTTACCTAGATAACATTTTTCCGTCACATACTTCTAAGTGTGTGTTCATCGTCCAAGGATTATTATCGATTTCAGTCAGGTTGGAATATTCTGAATCTGTCCGAAACACTCTTATTTACCAATGTCACATTTAACTGAAATGTACGACCCATTTAATGACTCCTTAAAAGCCCTCCCCTATTGTTTCCAGCCATTCTCGCTGCCAATCTTCATGCTTTAGACGTGACATCACTCGAGTAATCCCTTAGGACGAGACACATATTTTTATTATTTTGACAGTGTTTATTGCTAATTCATTATAATAAAGTCCAGGTATATATCGTGAAAAAATTAAAAAACGGTAAAGTCGACTTACTAGATTGTCAGACAAAGCGTCGCAAGAGGTTTTCTATGTCACATGATATTACACTGTTTAACTGAAGACGAGCAAATCGTTGCAATCTGTCCATAAAAGTGCACACATATGTTGTCTAAAAACATTAATTATGCTCTTGCGACCTAAGATATTGTTCGCCAATTCAAAAATATAAAAGCAGGCCGTAACGATAACAAGGCAAAATATTTTAATCTGTCTGCATAGGCCGAACGTTTATGAGGACATGAAAATTATATGAAATAATCCCTTAACAACGCGAGAAAATAGTTAATCCTAATAAGCAATTAATAAAGACTTAGTTACAAACGCTGCTAGCTATAATCGCGTCTTCAGAGATATGCAGTTACAGTACCAACTGACATCACGGATCCTCTGCTTTAGGAAAATATAATCATTTACATGGAACAAAAGTTGAAATCACATTCATCAGCAAGATATTTCCGAGGCAGTTAACAGACCAGTGAGCCTGTTACAACTTGATTCATGCATAGATCTTTGTAGAATATTCTCTTTCTTACCCGCAGTTGCAAATTTCACATATACAAGGCGCACTCATTATTGATCGACAACCCAAGGATGGCTGTTTAAGTTGTTCACCTAACTGTTGGTAGGCCTTTTCGATTATTTTAAACAAAGCGGCTCAAGGCTGTTCGTGGTTAAGCAGCCGTCGGTTCTCCCTAAAGTGCCCAAATATCTCCGGGCCACGTTCGTCAAATTATCCGCATATATTCACGACTACGCCAATCATTGAAAATTAAGTCCAGTAGACTTTCAGAGATTGTTTCTAAAGACGAATAAAATCAGTGGGGCGGCGGAAATGGAAGAATTTTTGCCAGAGATAAAACCTTGCAGAGAAGTAAGAGAATTGAAATAAAAGTAACAGAGGAGGAGCACAGACTAAGACAAAATGCATGGTTGAAGCAACAGGCTGCGGAAAAAGAATAATAGTGATTTTACTTGTTACCAAGCGCCCGTGTTTAATTTTCATGCAAATTTTAGAACGGTATTCAGGAAGCGCTCCCAACATGCGGCCATGGCAGCTCGAAAACAACTCACGTTTTTGCGTGACAGGTTGTCTTTCAAGACGATTCAGGCGGTTTTTCCGTAAAATTTCTACGTGGAGGCGATAAATGCATGCAAATGTTTATATGCTGCAAGTCTTCCTAATTTTCATCAACTTCATCGTCTGAAACTTGAAAAGATCATCTAATAGGGCGTAGTTTTGACCTGATTTGGAAGAAAAAATCCAAATCCAGAGAAATAAGGATGCGAGATATTATTATTTCTCTATTAGATCAGCGAATATATGTCCGAATAGTTGCTAGGCAGGCTGAGTATGTGAAGAAGTTTTACAAGTGTTAGGTGGCACAGCAGGCTGACCATTCTGCTAGTTTTTCGTTACGCGCATATTTTTTACAGTTCAGTTCACTTTGTTAAGGGAAATAGGCCTGAGTCAACTTGTCTAAAGCGTTCTCCCTATTACCTGGATTCTTCCTAATTCAGGGGAACCTACTGATTTGCATCTATTGTTATCTCGCACTGTAGATATTTCAAACCTTACTCTTCGGATTTCTTTGTTCCTTATTTTCTTTACAACAGACTAAAAGAATTGTGACGGCAGTTTCGTGACCTATCCTTTAGTTCTTTATCCGTTTATCTTACAATTGCCAATTCCTGCCTTCATGTCGACAAACTGTCGTTCTATTTTCAACAAAACCCATGATTTGGAGCTACTTTTCTAGAAAAAAGAACACAGCAAAACTGAAGTTGTTTGCCTTCAAGAGACGTGGCTTAATAGTGACAGTGATTCGCAACTTATTACTCCCCCATCCTTCTACTGCTTTCGAACAGATAGAAAATCTTTATCTTGTGGCAGAGGTGGAGGCGTTGTCATTTTTGTTAATCAAAATTGGTGCAGAGACTGTAAGTCCCTTTTTTCTTACTCTGATGATTTAATAGATGTGATCGCTGTTTTATGTAAGCCCCGTTTGTTAAGTAATTTTAAAGGCATCATATTTGTTAGTATTTTTACATTCCCGCCTCTTCTTGTGAAGGCGCATTAACCCGTTTTTTCGACTTCCTCTCATAAAAACTTGCTATATTATCCTGCGACTATCTTACTCTTTTATGCGGTGATTTTAATCGCGTGAATTTACGTCCCCTTACACTTTTAGGCTTCGATGATCTTGTCTCCTTTAAAACTTGCGCAGATGCCCCTCTTAATCATATTCTGACTAACCACAGCAAGCTTTTTTGCGTAAAAACAGGGCTCCATTGTCAGGTTCTGACCATTCCACTTTATTGTGCCTTCCAAAAATCTATTCCACTTCAAAACGTGCACTGCTCGCCAAGCCTGAGAGAAAGGTTAATGTTCGCAACACGTCCGCCCAAAACATTCTCATGCTTCAGACTTGCATTTCTCTTACTATCCCCACTTTCCTTGAACATTCTAATGTTGAATCCTGTTCTTCCAACCTGACAGCGTTTTTAAATGAAATTTTCGATATTTGCTGCCCTTTTGATACTGTTATGGTACGACCGGATAGAATTTCTTCCCCCTATCTGAAATCGTTAAGACGTAAAAAAGAACTCCTTTACAAGCTAGGCTTACGTGATAACCTTAAGGACGTTACCGTCTTAATAAAAACAGAGATTGACAGGCTAAATAGCCTATTTGTCAGCCAACTTTTTTCCTCTTCTTACTCCCCCCCTTTCCCCCTTCCTCAGTTGAGATTTTGAAAAATCTTAAGCGTCTCACTGGCCATCGCAACACGCTGGTGCATGTGGATGCAGATTTAGACTCCCTAAATAAAAATTTTATATTTAGTCACAATGACTCCCATCTTCCCTTAGAAGACATTCCCCTATCACCGAGTACATTCCAAGCCGTGTCTTTGGCAACAGTAGAGAAACACCTTAAAAAGGTCCGTGGATCAACAGCTGCCGGACCGGATGGTGTCTCGCCTTTTCTTCTTAAATCTTGCAATTCTCAGATAGCCCCTATTTTAACGCACTTAATCAACATGTCTTTCATGGAGTCCAAGATTCCTGACGCCTGGCGTACAGTGAGAATCACTCCCATCCCTAAAAAGCCTGCTAACTTTGGTCCTCAATCTTTTCGCCCAATTGCCTGCTCCTCTGCAATACTAAAGCTTGCTGAAAGAGTTGCCCTAGATATCACAAAGCCTTTTTCTTCCAGTTTTACCGACCCCTTACAATTCGCATAAAAATCTAAACGGAGTACTTTAGATGCTGTCGCTCTTGTGGTCCACTCTGCTCTAAAAGCATTAGACAAGGGTTGCCGCGAGTATGCGTGCGCTTTTCTTGATTACTCCTCCGCCTTCAATACCGTCCCGCGCCCTCTTCTCCTTTCCAAAACCTCCACATGTGGCTCTCCAGGCTGGGTCATCTCTTGGCTGAGCGATTATTTTACCTTCCGCACCCAATTTGTCCAATCTGGCAAGCGGAGATCTTCAACCCTTCCTAACGACTGCGGTGTTCTTCAAGGTTCCATTCTATCCCTTCACCTTTTCTCCCTCCACACTGATGATCTCAAGTCCCCTAAGGATGGCCTAAACCATGTCCTAGCGTGGTCGGAGGAAAATGGTCTCCTACTTAACAACCAAAAATCCGTTCAGTGTATTTTTCGACTGCGGCCCTCTCCTAACCCTGATTCCTCTGACATTCTTCCTAATGAGGTATCCTCTTTCAGGTATCTCGGCGTTACTTTGTCCTTAAATCTTTCTTTTTCCCTCCATATTGAGTCCCTATTTATTAGAGTTCGTAAACTTCTTTACTGCATTCGTCGTTTGCATTCCTACCACACACCTCAACCCTTAGTCTGGCGATTCATTGATGCCTGCATTCTTCCTCTTATCCTATACTGTTCTCCTGTCGTTTTTCCTGCTTTGTTAAGAAAAGATCTTTTAATTTTGAAACGAATCCTCCGCATGCTCTCTTCTGCTGCTGGCGTTTCTTATATTTTTTTAGTTGACACAATCTTACAACGACACTTCAATGCGGTCAAGCAATTTGCTGGTCGAATTCTAGATGACGTTGTCCATCCCCTACATTCCGATCTTTTGTCTGCCAAGTCTTCCCGCCCGATGCGTCGCAACTTCCGTCTTATACCCTGTCGCACATCGGCTTATCGAGCCTCTGTATTGCCATTCCTAGCGCGCTATCTTACGTGCGAAGAGACAGAAATACACAAGCTCAGACTTGAACTATCCCCATACTAATCGTTTCTTTGTGTTAAACTTTGAATGTTGAATAATCTCTTAACTTATTTACTGTCCACAGTGAATGGAGCCAATTTTTTTCTGAAAATTTTGAACTTACGATTTCAAAATAAAGCGCATTTCCTCTCTCTCTCTCTTTAAGCACAGAGATTTTCGATATGGCCTCAAGGATGCGCCAAGCGCGCGACAGGCAAATAGAATCACTTGCTCTCGGTGATCCGAACCCTGCCCACTCCATCGCTAGAATCCTCCGTCATCGGTCCCCTCCCAAGCATGGTCACGAAATTTCACTCTTGCTGAACGATAACAAAATCCTCCTCATCGATGACACTGATAAGGCGGAGTTATCCATTGTTTTCTTTGTAATACACCTTACTACTGAGTCCGACCAAGTCCCTTGCTTTCTTTAACTTTCACATAGAACACTGAGTACAATCGATGTCTCCTCAGATCTCATTAAGAAACACATAAGTCGTCTGAAAACCTCACACTGCCCAGGAACGGACGGGATTCCAAAATCGATTATAAAACAAGCACCCGACCTTCTTATATTGCTCAGTCATATATTCTCGGTTTATGTTTCAAGCGGATTTTTCCTTGAAACATGGAAAACGTCAATTATCATATCTGTCTTCAAGTCTGGATCTCGGTCCAATGTTAGTAACTATCGGGATGTACACAAAGTACGGTCTCTAGCAAAACTTCTGAAAAGGATAATCTTCAATGAAATTCCCGACTTCTGTCTAGCTAACCGGTTTCTGAGCTCAAAGTAGCATGAATTTTTTCCTGAACGATCCTGCGAAACTTGCCATTCGACATTTCTTAATCTAATCTCTTGTCTTTGTAATGAACAACAGTCACTGGTAGTTATCTACTTTGATCTTAACAAAGCCTTCGATAAGTTGCTCCATTGAAGTTTTCTGGTGAAATTAGAAGCTCTCGACATCCGGCTGTCTCTACTCGACTTCATCGGGTCCTTCCTAGCTAACCACTACCAGAAAGTCATGGTTTGTAATAGCTGCTCGACATCTTACTCGATTAAGAGTGGCGTACTTTAAGGCACGGTTTTGGATCCAATACTCTTTCTTCTTTACACCAATGATATTTCGACTGGAATAAGGAATTCGCAAAGGTTTATTTACGCCGATGGCCCCAAGTGTGTTTACTCATATTCAAAGACACCGCGAATGTTTGCGTTGAAAAAATTAATGACGATTTACAACGCTTAAGCAGATGAAGTTCAACATGGCTGATGGAGTTTTCACCATCCAAGTGTAGCTTCATATCTCTGGTCCTACAAAGCTTCCAGGTTCCATAATTTTTCAGAATAACTCACTCTCAGAATTCTCACCACAAAGGACCTAGGTACAAGCTATACAAATAAGCTGGCTTTATCAGCTCATGCAGACATAACCTCTGCCAAAGCCGCGCAGATATTTGTGTTCATATCGCATAATTTTCTCTTTCCGGAAATGAACCCAAGGCTTTATCAAATGTTTTTTCTTCCTGTCATCGAGTACTGCTGTCCTTTCTTTGGTATACTGAACGACTGTGACCATGATAAAGTCGGAAATGTTCAGAGTTTTTACTCGAAAAGTCTTTCTCAAGATGTACCCAGTTTTTCTCATAGTGAGAGATGTCAGCTGGCGGGCATTAAGTTTTTATGGGTTAGAAGACTCGAAGCTGGTCTTTGCTTCCTCTTTCGCATTAAAACTAGATCCAATCTTCCGCACATTGACACTCTCACTCGGAGGGATCGGTCTTATGCCACGCGCAAGTCCTCCATGGTGACTCCACCGCCTTTTTTGTACTACATCTGAACGCTCTCTCCTTTCTGTTTTCAACTATGCCTTCCTTTTAAATAATCTTTCAGCGGAACCTAGGTTGTCGTCCAAGTTATTTGGTATTGAAATCAAAATTGCGCAAGCACCTAACGCTGGAAAGCAAAAAGGCGATATTGATCGTTTCATTGTCAGGTAAGTTTGATCGCCGGGTTCTTAAACTGTATGGAATAACTCCTTCAGACTGGGCTACTGGAACCGTGACAGTTGACAGTATCACCCTAAGAATTAATGAGCCTGACCTACAATTTATTCGATTTCTTAAGCTTTGGGCCTGAGACGTCCGAGAATGGAATAAAACCATTGTTTTTGTGGCGACATTGTATCAGGCATTAAAAATCCCACGTCAACAAGGGGCTAGCTTTCAAGAGTAAACTCGTCCGCTAAAGCATTACAGAGAGGAAATACTAATCTTTTCCCGAATTTCTCGTGAAATATTGTGAATTCTGCAAAGTGGTTGAAAGATCCTTTCTGTCGATCCATTTGCCTCTTTAATCACGAGCTTCTTGAATAAGAGTGCAGTTCTATGAGGGACCTTGAGAGCACTCACCGGGTGTTTTAAACATGACTGCTGTATCATAAGAAGATCTCGCTGTTATCTGCAAAGAGCAGAAAGATGTTTCGACGAGCCTCTGTAAAGGGAAAAGAAGAACAACCTTGACATAAAATGTTAAGAAAAGCCGATTTAGATAGTCAGATTTGATAATGTGGAATATCAAATGAATACAAGGAACCCTGCCAGCACTTGGCCCCCTCTTGAAAGGGGGCCAAGAAGGGGCTATGAGGGTGCCAGCCCCCTCGAAGTTTTCTCGTCGGTAATGCACTATTAACAGGCATTACTCCGTGAATAAGCGTGCATTTTTCGGTTTAAAATTGTTTTTTTTGAATAGTAAAAAGTACTTTTGGACCTCGGAAGTTGTGCTTTTTACATATCTGAGGGAACTTAAGTTCCCTCAGTCTTGAACACTGTTCTAGGCAAGTTAATATGTTGTCAGCTAGAATAAAGCTGGGGACCTCTTCTGCAAGTAGTTAGTGGTCGTAAATTTTGCTATGACCCGTAACTTAATATAGAAATGCACAGTTTTTCTGTTACAACAAATTGTGGTCGCGGCCATTTAGAAAATGTTTACAATAACTATCACAGATCCCTCAAAAAATCGACGAACTCAAAGTAAGTGCCTTTTGGCAAATGATACTGCAGTAATGCGCTGACGGTAACTTTGATGTCCAACAAAATAAGAACTAGTAGAATTATTATCAGGACTTATCGAGTGACACTCTGAGACGGACTTCAATGTAGTGGTGGAGGCGTTGAAATGCATATGCCGGACATTTTCCGATGCCAACAAGAAATATGGTGTGAGATGGCCTAGTTTTCAGTCAGTATCGGAAACCAGGGCATTACTATCAGGAATTTGACGTCGCTGATATCTTGAAAGGAAGGGCCACGATGGAAAAGCATGGTCAGGAACGCAGCTATGCCTGTAAAAATGTGTATATGCGTTTTCAAAAACCTGATATTATTTGTTTGGGAGACAGTATAGAACATGAAACTTCCTCAGAACGGTCAACCTCAAGTCTCCCATCAGACTGGAATATTCTTCCACAGCTACTTCCGGGTTCCCGTGACACCTAAGATCCACTAATTGCCGAAGCAACCCCCCATGAATATATCATTTAAACACAACATTAAGAATTAAAATAATGTTTGGGCAGCATTTCACCCGCATTAGACTTGTCTACGGCCTAGAAGAAGAAAACATCGAGAGGTGAAATTACATATATCAGTTATGTTAAGTAACCACCGTACATTTGCGTATTCGTGTTGTTTCCTATCTTTTTCACAGCCAGACCTCAAAAGAAGGAGTAATGACTGGAAAAGGGATTTGGACGCAATTGGATATTCGTCGTCAGGTGAAACTCGGTTAGTTGGTAAGGGCGATGCTGAAGACCCCTGCTAGTGTCTCCAAAGACTTAGGGGATATTTGGTTATGACTAATTGTCCCATGAAAATATGAGACCCTGTTGACGACTCCCGTGCATTAAGGCAGCGATAAAGGGATGCAAAGGCCATGAAGCAGTGGTTGAAACTTCGACAAAAACTTGCTGAGTGCAAATAAATAGCACAATGGGTGCCACAGGCCATTAAGGATTTGCGTAGCTTCCGCCGAGCGTCGGCTGGCAGTAAAAGCTACTGCACGTCCGCGGAAGTTTCACGGGCGTTTATCGACAGCAGGCGGGACGCATTTTCGTGTCTTAAGAACAGCAAGGTTACTATGAAGCTAAACAGACTCCACTGCCGTGAAAAACTACAGAGTAGGTCTACGGGAGACAATTCCTTTTGCTATACACGGAATGGAACGCTACTATTCCATGGGCTAATTCTATTCATATTCATTAGTCACTGGCCTGACTATGAACATGTGACCTCATGCGAACGATTAGTCCGCGAATTCGCAGTCGGCGAAACCAAGCGAAATCCTCCTTGTCCAAGTCAGCCGAATTCCAACCAGGGCAAAAACGAAAAATTACAGCAAAATATCGTAAATGTTCTGGAATCCATGTTCAAATCAGGACGCTAAGTAACCTCCATATTTGATGTTACACCAATTCTTGGCGGATACATAATAGAATATTACGCTTAGTGAATAGTTCGAACGCCGTTTCACCCATGCTCTGAAGTTTACTTATTCATTTTTGGACAGACTTTATGTACTTTTAAAACTTCTTTTGTCCATCTGATGCGGTTTTTTATAGTTTTCGGCATTTCCACTTTTTCAAAGACCGCTTTTTCTAAACAACGCAATATTATTCATAATATTACCTTGTTGTTTTCTCTTTTCTTAAAGGTTTTCATTAATAGTTAGGTGTTTTGATCTATACGCATAGGTCGGTTTCCCGTTGTTGAGAATGCTTGTAAACTTACACATACTTCCTGCGTTGGGTCACACACAGTGTGCACTAAAATATTTGTAGCTCTATTTCCGAAAAGTCCCCAATAGCGTCTGATATCAAAGAATTTTACATAAACTACGTGCCCCTGGCATTAGCAAATAACTCCTAAACTCAGTATCGACAGTCTTAATTGACTCAAAAGCGTACTGGTGTACCAGAGGTGGTTAGTCGCGTCGGACGATATATTAAGCGATGTTTCTCAGGAGTCAGTTGTCGACCTCCTCTTTTTGTGTTATTAACGATGCTGCAAGATCACATTTTCCGATTAAGGTAAGCTCAGGAAAGTTATTCGGGGTATAATTGACCAGATGGTTCTTCAAAATAATTTGCGTTGATTAGAGAGTTTGCTATAGTAACGGCTGCATAATTTGCATGTTCAAGAACGCGATTCCTCCAATATGCGTTTAGTTAACTACCATCCAGTGGACATCGTGGAGCTATATTGTTCCAATGGCACTCAACTGCGCATGGACATAGGACAATTTTAAACCATAACACTTATATATAAAGGCTGCAGATACTCAATCGCCAGACTACCTACTATCAAAAGGGCGTTTACAGCTCCCCATGAAGATATCCTTAGTAGCGTCTTAGTCAGTCGTCATTTGGAATATGGCGTGCAGGCGTGGGGGTCTTGAATTAAAAAAAGACTAGGGAAATCCCGAAAGGCACAACGTTGGAGGCTGGGGGTTACCAGCAAGTGGTCTAAAACACAGAACTAATTAAAAAAGATTGTAGTGCCTTAGTTGAATTTTTGCGATACAGAGAGCAAAGGGACGATAGTAGCTTGATTTATAACACAATGCATGATCACGAACGAGAAGCCTGTCTTGAAGACACACCTCAGTGACTCCTACGCGATTGCTTAGCGAAACTGAGCATGAGACATTCCAGGATAAATTATCGGTCTGGACTGTTCACATAACGGAAAAAGGAACAATGAGATGCTAGCCCTGGAATACGAATTATATTCACCAGGTATTTCAAATTCCTACTCGAACCCAGCTTCAGAGGCACTGACAGATAAGGATAATGGGCTAACAAGCAAACGAAACTCATAGGATGCAGACACCGGGTAGCCGCATACCAAACATATTTAACAGTCTCGTAATTACCGTAGGTGATCGTAATTGGTGCGATGATTACTCGGTCGATCGCCTCCGAGTCAATAATTGCCACAATTTCGTCACTGGTGTTGCTTGGTGGCATTATAGTGACTCGAAAACTTGGCTGACTGGCACTGGAAGCGGTGTCCCTAAGTGCCCTCCTCCTGTGGCCAATAACTCCGCCTAGGCAGTTTCGGCCCTGAATACGGGAGGGAGATCCTTGCACCTACTAATGGTCCGAGGGGCATAAACGTACTACTCTAGTGGTTTGCGGCTCAAGCAGCTGTTACCACTCGCGGAAATTCGACCTCATCGAACTTAAAGTTGTAAGTGAGCTTATTAACTGCGCCGCGGCTTGGAAGCCGACGTCATTCCTCCTCGTTGCGTTGTACATTCGTCCACCCGCGTCCGAGGTAATCTCCAAGATTCTCCGACGTATTTGCTTTGCCCGCAACTGCACTGGATGCAGTAAACGACTCCTTACGTTCCCTGTTAGGGTATTTGGTCTTTGAGCCCTATTATCTGGTGCTTGGTAGTTGTTTCTGGGCTGTGTGCAACTCCTACTCCCAGTTGTTCTATGATTACGTCTAACGACCCGCCATATGTTCTTGACATATCGAAGAGATCGCGAAATTTAGAGCTTGAGCTCACGTCTCGTCTACGCATGCACTTGCCAACAACTTTGTGTGGGCAGTATTTACTTCGACTACCTCGTGTCCTAGCTCACTACAATATGCCCCAACATGCCGACGTGGCGCCCTCACGCAAGTGCGTTTGTAGTTGGTTGGGCGGTTGTTATTGAAACTCGGTAATGGCGCCGTCTTTCTCGCTTTCATGAACAGTCCTGCTCTTATGCCATCACGGCCTTTGCGATAGAACGGAACATAAAGGAAGGCCAGATGGTCGTTTTCTCTACCTCCAGCCACGTATTTTGACAATAGATGCGGGCACTGCTAACAATTTTTTTGGGAGTGCCTACACCCAAACACAAGAGCCAACCAATCACTGGAGATCACGTGCGTTTGCCCTCTATACAGCGCTGTCATCTCAATCAGGCGCCTTCCCATTGGCTACTCCCATCTTCCCGAAGGTCATTGGGCTGAATGCCGGCGAACCACAGTAGCGTATTATAAATCTGCGCCACCATTAGCTAGTCGCGACTTGCAGTGTTTTGCTAATACACTTTCCGTGGCCAGCCGTGTGTTCTTTGTCTACTGCCTTGGTATTGGGGACCAGGGTCGAGTGCGTATATGCTCCACGGATTTCACGTACCAGGCGGGTCATAACAAATTGGCGACGCAGTTTTTCAAACACAATGGCTGACGAGTACGCAGACTTGAAGCAGATGTTGCAGCAGCAGCTGAAGCTAATGGAGGCACTCACCGTTAAGCTGTCCGACTCGTCCATGGGCCAATCAAGCACGGCAGGTGGTTAGCAATCTGTTGATCACATTGCCGGCAGCATCGCTGAATTCTTGTTTGACCTGCAGGCCCATATCACCTTTGATTCCTGGTAAAAACGATACGAGGACTTGTTCTCTGTCGATCTGGCTGCCCAGGAGGATGCATGGGAGGTCCGACTTCTACTTCGCAAAGTGGGTCCGGTTGAACACGAGCGTTATGCAAACTTCATCCTCCCCAAGAATCCCCGAGAAGTCGCTTTCAAGGACACGGTTCAGACGTTGTCGCAGATTTTTGGCGAGCAATCATCCCTCTTCAACACTCGATTTCAGTGCTTGCAACTGTGCAAACGAGATTCCGATGATTTCATCACGTATGTGGGCATTGTCAATCGTGAGTGTGGGCGTTTCCAACTCGGTTCTCTCACTGAAGACCAGTTTAAATGCGGCCTCCATTCCACAAGGATGCTGATATCCGGACACGTCTCCTGTCCAAAGTGCAGCAGAACAACTCTCCCACACTCCAAGAGCTGGCAGCAGAGTGCCAAACGCTGATCAACCTCAAGCACGACTCTACAATGATTCAAAACCCTGCCTCATCTTTCTCAGTCCGTACGGGCACATCGACCAAATCGCATCCTGTTACACGGCCCAAGCAAGTGTCCAAGTCGAGATCCCCGCCATCTCCTTGTCCGCACTGTGGCGCGTGGCATTTCCACCGGGATTGCACTTTCCGCCAGCATCGCTGCCAAAGCTGTAATCAGGTGGGACACTGTGATGGGTTCTGCAAATCAGTACCAGGTTCTGGAGGCAAGCCAGCCCCCGCGACTCCTAATTCCAGGCACCGTTTCCGGCCAAAACGCAAGCCCAAACCCCAGTCCGTTGGTAATTCTCTCAGTCTCTTGGCCGTTTTCCAGCTCAATGCGTCTGGTCGTAGAAAGTTTATTGACGTTTTGCTCAATGGCCATGCAGTTCGTCTACAGTTGGACACTGCCTCAGTGTTTTGCTAATACACTTTCCGTGGCCAGCCGTGTGTCCTTTGGTATTGGGAACCATGGTCGAGTGCGTATACGCTCCACGGATTTCACGTACCAGGCGGGTCATAACAAATGGAAGGAGGAGAAGAAGAAGAAGTGATCGTCGGAACAAGAAGTTTATTGGTCTGGCGTTTCGGATTCCCACTTGAACCAATCATCAGACATAGTTGCAGACTAGAATGGCCATTTCTGGCTTATTAGCCATCAGCTAGTCATACTCAACCCTGAATTATGGAACGCCTGGGGCTCGGTTTTGCGACCTTTTAGTTAGAAGTTTAAAGCCTCCAGCCACTGGGCTACAGGCTCGTTGTCCTGTCGGTTGCGATCCGGAATGCACAATGGCAGAGGGGCGCTCATCGATCGTTTTTACGGAACTCACTCGTCCCGTTTTGCCCAACCAGCAGCCACACAGCGGAGCATTATATAGGTAGGATTTTATTCTCGAGAAAGACAAGAGAGACTGGAATGGCTATTTCTGGCTTATTAGCCGTCGTCAGTCAGCCGTGTCCAACTCCGAAGTGTGGAGCACGATTACCAATTTTAGATATATGACTGCATAGTAAATGCATTCTATAACTATTGCACCCTTGTACCTCTTTCGCCAATATACATATATTGTCGTTTCTAAAGAGAGGTTCGAGTGAGAATCCGAAACGTCAGGCAAAAAATACCATTCCAACGGTCGCATCTGTTTCTTCCCAACTGTTTCCTGATATTCGCTTTTTTGTTTCCATCGGAAGTATCATTTCTGAAAAATTCGTAAGTGACGTCACCGCACCTCTTGAGGAAAAATTTGGTTAATTATGCCTGCATTGTTTTCCATCCACGTTTTCCTTCTAGGACTACAAATTAAATGAACAAGTCGACCCTGCTGAACGTTCGCGTAAATCAGTACCAATTAAGTGATGTTACCGCAATGGTTGTGTTGAAAAGTGATCATAGTTTGCATATATTTATTATGAGGCCTATCGACAGGCGAAAAATAGAGTTTTTAAGGATATTTCTCAATATTCTCAACAGATACCTACGTAGGCCGACTAACTAGGGATGCTGGTAAATAAAACTGTATTCTTAAATCGGCGGTTTTTCACTTGACTATTTTAGGCCCAACCCCAAATGGCCAGCATGGATGGGCATTTCCGGTTTCCCACAGCGACTTATATTCCGTAGTTTGTTTTGGAACGATTGATGTGGTACAGGGGATAATCATTACCACACTGAATAGAAAAGATAAAATTTTTATGACAGCTGCAACTGACACAAAATTTGAAAAGCGTCTACACGGGGTGCAAACAAGTTATTTTCCTAACAAAAACCAAAAATGTGTCGCTTTAACTAAGAAGGATATACACTAACACGGTTATGTGGACTGCGTTATACGAGTACGTAATTAACATTGGTGGTGTTAATTTTAGGATAAGTAGCTGCATTTCATTCCCATGTGGTCGGTAATAGAGTGAAGAGTGCATTGCATCACCCTTTTGAGATGCAATCAGATCTCAAAACATGCTTCAAATTTTTCATAAACAGATCACTGTCACTGCACTCACTGAGGGATGAAGGAACCAGTAGGCGGAGGCCTTAACGTCTTCTATGCGATAGACCGTCTCATAAACAAGAATAGCATGCGATCCGTGTTTGTTCTCAGTATGTGGACTAGACAATTTTCTGACTTAATTTGTTCAGATTTGTTGGGCTAATCTTCGTAATGTGTTAGACTCCGTGCTGAAGGAAATGTGAACCCTGTTTCTCATTCTCTTAGAACGAAATTAATTTTCCGGTGTGTGACGCATGGAATGAAAATGACCGAGCCTGATGCTACTGCTAAGATAGAATTTAATTTGAAGCAATATCTCCTTAGACTTGTCACTTTTCTGAGTCGATCATTTAATGTGCCTTCTGTAATCCTGCACGTTATGTTTGCCCACGCTAAGTTTAAGTCAGAAGCCTCCCCATGGTCGAATCTGATTCGTTACACTTGGGACGCACTGTGCACTAGCACATTAAACTACACCTGTCTGTGTGTGAGCGGCTACCCTGTGTCATTCGCTGGTGGGTTGACCTACCATGTAAAGAAAATAGCCACAAGACCGTCCTTGCCTAATAGTGGATGCCTTACGCCGACGTGCGCTGCCATTCTAAAAACATAACTAGTATGGTTGCACTGAATTCCATTATACAAGCACGTGTACGGAGAAAGTCATTATTATGGCAAGAGGAAGGTCGGATGCCTTGAAGCCAGGTTTTAAATGCGACAGCAAGGATAGGATAAGTACTCCGTCAGTGTGCAAAATTTGATATCGGGTGAGTCTTCACTGCCATCTACCGATGAAGTTATTAAGTCGTCTGACGCGAAACTAGGCACAAACTCCTGGCTGAGGGATTCGGGGCATGCTAGAATTAGTTAAACCCCGTGACCCCTCCAGTTTGGATCATACCGCACACTCAGACATGGCTCACGACCATCAAGTAAGCCTTCTATTTACAGCATCAACACTACCCGAAATGATATCTAGGTGTGCGGAAACCTCCACAGATTTTTCTGAATCCACTATAACCTCGCCAGTAGAAGGCACTTATAGGTAGGTGGGGAACAGAAAACTACTCGATCTCAGCAAATCTGACTGGAAGGTCAAGGTGGTTCGTGAAAATGTAGTGGAACCAACTAGCATTGGTAGTTGGTGTGGGGTCTGAGGCTGGTGAAAGTCACCACTATAAATGGTCAGCCTAGACAACACATTGTTTCAACTAATTTCCATGGTAATGAATTCGGTTTATAAAGGGCCACGACAGCTCTGGGGGTTAGCTTTGCTTAATATTTCTTTTTCAACTTTGTGAGGTAGCTTTTTCGCTAGTCTGTTTTCGGCATTATCGTGCTATGGAGTTGCAAAGAACGCAACGAATTAATTTTGCTCAGTTAAACGATGCTGTAAGTTACTAATTACATGATCTTCGGTAAGTTCAAGATTAGACAGTCGAATTAGTAGGTTTCACGGCAAAGTGTTTTGATCTTATCTGACCTACGAAAATCAAGTGACGAGTTAGCAACTGCATAGGTATGCAAGTGGCGGGTAGCACGTTCTTGCCAGCCGACGCATGGTTTTCATAATTTTTTTGGATCGGTCAGCGCATGGGAAATGATCTTCCAGGCATTCATTCAGAAGAAGCAAGCGAACGACTGAAACGTCCGTCAATATCGGCTTGAAGACTTGGTAATCACGAGCTGTGGCAGGCCAACAAAAATACCTGTGGCTCCGCAACTAGCGGTCCTTAAATTACTGCATCACTGCATGTTTTTGTAATTTAGCCGTTATCGCCGTTGATATTGGGTTCGAGTAAGAAGGTGAGGCATCAGCATAAGCCCATTAAATTGTCTGTCTGCTTGACCTTTTCTGAGTATCCCGATATATTTCACTTCGCATTATTACTACGGAAGTCGGCATCCACCCAAACCGTGATATAAAACCAGTAATAAGGTTTCCCGTTCAGTCAATTTAAAATCTAATTATCCCACTACTGAGGTTCTAATCTCATTTGCTGGACAGACGTCTCCGTGAATAAACGACTAACGCGAACTTCTGCCAGCTTTATGTGAGTACCATTGGGCCGTAATTTGGGGGATTGACAGCGTCAGTTGGCGGATACGCCCTGATTGGCCATGGCTAAGTCGACAAGTATGAAAACTTAAAAATATCTTTCTACCTTCCTCTTAGTGTCCATTGCCGCTGAAAAACGTGAACTCAGCCCCCCTATTCCATTTCTGACAGGCAGTAATGAAAACCCATAAAGATGCCTTTCGGCTAGCTTTTCTGGCTGTGAAAGCATGTGGGAGCAAGTTTGCGTTTCCGGGTTGTAAACTGGACTGTCTGTAACTTCCACACCCCCAACATCTGCTACATATCTAAAGCCACTGCAACCGTGTCGTCTGAGTGTTGGAGAAAACTGTTCAATTGGTGCAGTCATTTTGATGTTAATTGCGCGTGAATAGGACCTTTCATTTGTTATGATTTAATGCGGCGAAAAAAACACTCAAATTTATTATTTTAGAAAAACCATAAAAATCATCTTTAAATACATATGAGAACAGCCCATCCCATCAAGTGAACCGAATGCTCGGTTAGATAGACCGAACGTGCGCACGAAATACGCGTACTGTGGTTGGCTGGTACATCAATTAAAACTCAATTTAGGCTCTGAATGGTGACTACTTTCGAGGTCGAACTTCAGTTGAGCTCTAATCAGCAGATCATCCAACTACAGTACGCGCGAGAAAAATAAGGGCCTGGGACCGTGGCCTTGCAACCGACGCCGGATTATGTGCCAGGCTTGGAGTGATCGCACCAATCGAACCTAGACTCGGGTTTCAGCGCTATCATGTTATGTTTTCGATAAGAAAGGGTTACTTAGGTAGGATTCTGATATTAATTATCCTGCAACACAATCCCAAAATATTTCAGTCACTCGAGGATGGCAGTATTTTAATGAGCTTCTTTTCGGCCACCTTGTAAACCGCATTCGGTAAAACTGACTGCTTAAGCAATACGAAATTTTCTGATTTATTTTCGATGCCGCTATTAATTCAAATTCATTTTATAAAAACCATCCACAGAATGTCCTTTTCCGTGTTCATTTGATAGAGAATTACGCCTTTTTCGGATTTTATGCCAAAAAAGAATATTTTCCGGTTTTGAAAGTTTCTAATTATCATATTTTTAGGACCGTAAAATGGCAACAAATTGTTGCATCGGCAGGTTCACTAATGTAGCTTATGAAGTATACGGCAAGGCAAGAATTCATTGCGAAAGTTTATTAAACTGATCTGACGTCTTCTTAATGACAAAATTCAATATGCTTTTTACACACATGTTAAATTTACAACAAGGAGTTTTGGAACCCGAGGCGCAAGTACAGGTCCAGGTTGGATTAAGAATTATTCAGGAATAGAGAAACCTTTTTAAAGCCGAGAAAGTCTTTTCTTTGAACATAAAATTTGAAGAAAATATATTTATCTGCAAGATGAGTGTAAGAAAGAGTATTATTGTGCATTCCTTCTATAAAATGTATTTGAATTTGAATGGACATGGAAAATCAATCGGGAATTCCATGCTACTTAAGAAGTCACTTTTACCAAGTGTGGTGCACGCAGGTGGCCGGAAAAACTTTATTCAAAGGCCGGTATGCTGGAGTGAAGGAGATATTTTGAAGTCGCGTTGCACGGTAGCCATTATTATAACCTAGATAATCCTTTCTAATTGCAATCATATTTTAGGATTTCAGTCAACATTTCATGAGATAGCCCACCTACTGTATTACGGATGCAAATTAGCTTCTGTGTTACCTCAAGCAAGGAACAAGATTAGGGCCGTTCTCCGTTTAATCGTACTCGGATACGTTTACCTTTTCTTCGTCAAAAACCAAATAATCGGACAGTCGACCATTGCAAACGACGACTCCCACCGCGCGTCCCACAGAGTCGGCGCAGCATCAGTTATCTGCGCTCGAACTCATTTATGGGGAGGTTGACTTTTGTGACATCCACCGCACTCTCACCTCTCCCATCCCACTATGCTCCGATGGCGAAACAGCGTCAAGACGACTGGTTGTAGGCGCCGCGGCAACAAATGATAAAACCAAACGATCCGTCTACACATGTCAGACACGATCTGATCCCCACAACATGCACCGGGCCCTCGTAAGGGCGACTCGGATCCCATATGTAACAGGTAAGGCAATCATGAAAAGTTTGCAGAGACCCTATTCTAACTGCCTGCTGCAGCCTGGCGCCTTTCGCGCGTACTTGTGTCGGTCTGTTTCTCAGCCAATAAATTTCAAGGCCAACATAAACATGTTCGCGCCAGGGGCGCTGTGACGCAGGTGACTCTCTAGATCGAGTCTCAAGACACAACGGGACAAATAGGTAATCGGTGAGTGCCACCTATCTTCGAGGACCTACGGCTTGTAATTTGGGAACCCTAAGCGCAAGTGCGACTGCTGGTAGCGTAAAAAATTATTCGGGAGAGGAAAACGTTTTTTGAAAAACTGAAAGATACACTGTCTTCAAACAGGAAATCTGAAAAAGAGATAAGTTTCTGAGAAATACGTACAAGGAGGGATATGGTTGTGCATATTTTCTATAAAATGTAGTGGAAATAAAATGCGTGTCGAAAGTCAATGAAAAAATGCATGTTGTCTGAGTAGTCATTTTTTAGAAAGTGTGGGTTTAGCTGATGACTGGAAAGATGCGCGTTCAATGACCGATATCCCGCCGTGACCGAAGTAATTTGTTATTATACTACATGTTATTCTCCAACACAACCCCACCTGTCTAACCGAAGTCCCATTTCAGAATTCTGACTAACATTTAATGAGGTAGGTCACCTACTGCCAGGGAGAGCGCTACAAAGGTCTCATGAAGAAGAAGCCACTGAAACCTGACTCTCAGTCCTTACAGAGGTCGACATATCTCGTCATTTGGCAGTCTCCCAAGCCAGGACTTTATAGCGTCGTGGTGGATTAAAACGCGTCAGATCTATTATAGTGCGGTATTC
Organism: Spirometra erinaceieuropaei; assembly: GCA_902702965.1. NCBI lineage: Eukaryota > Metazoa > Platyhelminthes > Cestoda > Diphyllobothriidea > Diphyllobothriidae > Spirometra > Spirometra erinaceieuropaei. Next base: position 14,560 of record CACRXP010001606.1, on the reverse strand, counting down.
GCTGGTTTGCTATGGGACTGGATACGTCAGTATGACACTTCCCTAGCTCATGCGTCAGTCGCTTGTCTGAGTCTGCCAGCCAGTTGGTGCTGGGATTGGGAGGCACAGTGGTTGACACGGCCTGAAGGTCTGCGTCTAAGACGTGCCACAGACCTCTGGGGCAGCAGATATAGGTTCGCGTGAACCAAACGCAGCCCGATAAACGCGTGTGGTGAGCCAATCTAGACTCTGTACTGGCCAAGCGCATCTGCGGTGCAGCACGTTTTGTGCCACAATCAACTAACCTATACTCGTATTGGCACACTTGGGGAATACTAATAATAACAGACTACCGAACTTTGAAAAGCCCAGTGACTGCGCTAAAGCCTTGCCCTTTCCGTTACGGGTTTGGGCCACGCCTAGGCCGTGGAGTTTTCAAATTTGGACAATCAGCTGGATCATTAAAACCTGTCAAAATGTCTACGGATAACAACAATAGCGATGAATCTTATTTTTGAACCTGTGAACAAGACAGTGACTTGCTAATTATGTCACGGGACTTCCTTTTATACTAATGTGTCATTGTTGCAGAATGTTATTACTGACAAAGACAAGGGGGTTCGGAATGGTTATTGATGGCTTATTAGCCGTCGCCAGCCAGTCATACCCAACCACGAAGTGTGTAACACCTGGGAATCGATCCCGCGATCTGTTAGTTAGAAGTCCAACGCCTCTAACCACTGAGCCACGAGCTCTCTGTCCTGTCGGATTCGATCGGGAATGTACAATGGTAGAGGGGAGCGCTCACTGATCGTTCTTACGGAACTCACTCGTCCTGTTGTGCCCCCTTCTACCATTGCCGTTGTTGCGTTGTCTGGTTAAAGTGAGAACTATACTATATGAGGCAGTTGTATGCCAAAGAAATTCGGAAAGGCCTGCGTACTCAGCAAAACATCCACTTCTGTGAAAGAAGTGCAAGACTTTCTGAAGACAAACCTGAGGGAGAAGATGAAGGGTGGTGTGTTTTAGAAAACAATTAATTGTCAGTTCACTATGCGAAACCTGTGTACAAACTTTTGAAAACTCGAAACCGTAAATAGTGGGGGCAAACAACAGGCGTCTGGGTGCTGGAAATTTCGTAAGACTGGACCATAGAAAGGTAATGTTTAGGCCCAATAAACAAGTTCAGGAAGACATACAAAAGATAAGAGTGTGGCGGCCGAAGACTTCGAGGTTGGCACGTACACGGATACGTAAGTGCCTGCGGTCGTTTCTAATCAGCGGGAATACCGAACGGAGTTGGTAAGCACCACGCCGAACACATATATGTATGAAGGGGTTGAAAGAAAAGGCGGCAACGGTATAGAGAAGGACCCCACTTAACTAACAGTAGACCGTGGATCGTATCATATGGGGTTTTATCTTGGCATACATTCACAGGCTGTTGCAGAAATCACACTGCCAACAACGATTACTTCCCTCGACCTCACACATTAACTCAAAATCCGTTATTTTGTGAAATTTATCTCTGTTTACTGTTTAATTACTACTCTCATTTCCGTTGTCGTACAACAGCGTAGGATAAGCCTTTCGGCATATATCCAGGCAATTTCTGCGTTTTCTTTCTTTTTGTCAGCTTACTATCTAGCGTACTGCCCCACCCATGAAACTCCTTTTACCATAAATCACGTATGGCACGATCCACAGTCTGCTGACAGTGGGGTCCTTCTCTATACCGTTACCGAAAAGGTAATAGAAATGTATGAAATCTATTCTAATGGTGATGACCGTGTAAACGCGTAGTAGGGGTACAACATAAAATAAGGTGTGTTACATGTACATCCGTCCCATCTGGAGCGGGAGAGGGAGTGTCCTGTTGTATCTGTTAGATCACCTGTGGGGAAGGCAGCGCTGTGGGCAACTGCAGGGGACGTGGGGATGCTGAAATTGAGTGAATAAGACGACCTGCGACGGCGATAGTCGCGGGAACGGTGGTCAGCGATTGAGAGGGGAAGGGACACCGCCATCCTCATCGATAATCGATCACACCGTTCTCATCCTGGGTCCGAGCGTAAGTAGAGTCCTTTACGCTGCTTAACCAAGTCATCCAGTTTCAGCAAAACTCGAGAAAAGATGCCAACAAACGGTATAACGAACATATCCGAGAACCAACGTGTTTTCCTGTTTTTCTTTGGAACGAAAGTAATGGCAGTTAGAGTGAGCAATGATATGCAAACACGAGATGCATTAATCATTGAAGGTGCCACGTTTCACTGGACCGTATGCTTGTTTGACACCCAGGCGAGTCGAGTAAGGCCTTGGAGGGCAGACATTGAAGTAAAAATGCGTGTTTTAGATGCAAGGTCATAGTGCGACACTCTTGCAGTTACAAATCACAACGTAAATGCATTCGGATCGAGATTCATTAATTCCTCCTTCTACCCTCCACACCGGGACTATTTTCACTGGATTCGGGGAATCATCGTTCAACACGTAACTTCTTCGCGCCTTACCAAACTTTCATGCCGGATAGTGTGATGCCAGTCATAAGTGACACCAAGTATCTGCTATACAATGCACCACCTATCTTCGAGCTCCGATGTTGAAGACCAAAATCTCTGCAACAGCATATTACAGGCCTCCTGCCACGACAGAAATTCTAACTTCCACTATAGGATTATCCACCCAAGGCTCAGATTCAGTGGCAGCTGGTGAGAAAATTTTTGGGCAGGACTCATTCCTCAGAAGAGGGAACCCCGAATGACCGACGGGAGCTGTCTCAGGCCGAGAGAACAATTGAAGAAACTACTGAGGACCCGACCGAACCGGAAAATTTTCGCCTAAAAAGCAGACGGTACAAAAGACAAGCAGTCGTCCAAACAAACATGTCCAAAGAAACTGCCCCAAAACGGCATCTATGCCACCCAAAAAGAGGACCCAGAAACTTCGTGACAAACAAGCTAGATCTTACCCCTATTCATGTCCAAACCCTCAAGAGTCATGCTGCGGTCAGAAGAGGATTGCTAACCCACAATAGGGCAAAAGTTTAAAATAGATTCAAACATCTGTAAGGCGTAAGCGGGACCAAAAAACGGAGTTAACAAGAGTTTATTTTGAAGGACAAGCCTCATGGTAGTACCTCCAAAAAACACGCTGACATATCCGGTCAACCCCTCTAATCATTTTAAATGAATCCAGCAAACAAATGTTAGACTGAAGTCTCGTTTTGTCATTAGAAGATACCCCGCAGCTTCCCAATCACTGAACCGATTAGCATCGAGAGGCCTCCAAGAGGGTGATCAGCACATACCTACAAGATGTGCTTTCCACATCAAGAGATGAAGGGGCTTACAGAGCACAGGATAATAATCCGGTGCTTGTCGATCCCAAACCAGTTTGGTCTCCTTTCTCAGATAAAAGTCTAGCAACATAACTAGGCAAATGGACCTATCCAGAGTTGGTGGATGCATAAAGATTACGATAGATCTGTGGCACACCCTCCGTGGGGGCGATTCCTTGTAGACAAGCTCCTTACTCAGCCTTGGTCGTGGCCTTCAGATCGAACGATCTTATTGAAATCCGATTATCGGTGGATCGTTGTCTGTCCTCACAACGGGCTGCGCTGCAAACTTCCTCACGACACTGGTTTATCGAGCTGCGTTTAGCCCGCGCCAGAGCATGACTGCTGTCGCACATGTGAGCGCCACGCCTTAGACGTTGACAGCAACTGCGTCCAATCTCATCACCCGCTGGTTGGCAAGCTCGAATATCCGATTGGTGCCTTGACGAGGGGAGAAAAAGAGCGAGGCCGACGCTGGGAATCTATTTCCACGGTACACCAACATCTGCTTCGTTATAATAAAATCTGACGCGCTTGAATATATGTCAGCGAGACGCGTCGTGGCTTGGAAGGCCGCCAGCTGACGAGATAGCACGGCCCCCCCACAGGACTGGAGTCAAGCTACAGTGACTGACCGATCTCATGAAATGTTGGCTGAAATTCTGAAATGCGTTTTCGATTAGGAAGGATTACTTGGTCGCGGTTGCAATACTGACTATCTTGCGGCATACTCTTATAACATTTCGGACTCGGCAGGATGTCGGCTTTTAAATGCACTTCTTTTCAATCTCCAATGGAAGGCGTACTTGGTAAAAAATGACTACTTAAATAGCATGCATTTTTCCCATTGATTTTCGATGGTCTTGCAAATTCAAAGATATTTTGTAGAACCCATAAATAAAAATATGCTTTCTTTTAGTCAATCAATAGAGAATTGTGTCTTCTTTATATTTTATACTTAAGGAAGAAGTATAATTAGGTTTTAAAAAAGTTTCTAATTATGAGACTTTTTAAGACCGCGAAATGTCAATTTACATAGCATCGTACCTGGACGTTTACCACTGCTTCTCATGAAATGAACAACATGGTCCGCATCCACTGCAAAATTTTATGGCCTCTGTATGATATCTCTTTAATGGCATAGAAAAATATGTGGTTTTCTTTACGCGGAACGCATGCACCTTGCAGACTGAAATTACTAAGCGCTAATGCCACGAATGATCAGGCTCCAAATTATTCGGCAATTGGAAAACTTTTTTAAAACCTAATTATACTCCTTCCTTAAGTATAAAATATAAAGAAGACGTGATTCTCTATTGATTGACTAAAATAAGCATATTTTTGCTTATGGTTTCTATAAAATATATTTGAATTTGCAAGACCATCGTAAATCAAAAGGCGAAATGCATGCTACTTAAGTAGTCATTTTTTGTCGAGTACGGTTTATACGGGATTGAAAAGAAGTGCATTTAAAAGCCGGCATCCTGTCGAGTCCGAAATGTTATAAGACTGTCTTAAGATAGTCAGTATTACAACCGCGACCAAGCAATCCTTCCTTTATCGACAACGCATTTCAGAATTCCAGCCAACATTTCATGAGTTAGGTAACACACAGTATATGGCCTTTATGGCGCCCCCAGGCTTGTGAGGACCGAGCTATCTCCGCGAAAACCCCGCGCATACATCGGGATCGGCCCGTGTGTGGCACGCGTAGGCGTCTTACAATCCAAATAAAGTGGGGAGGGGAGAGAGAGTGCGGCGGATATTGAGCAAGTCTATCCCACCGAAACTCATTCATGCGGAAGTTACCGATGTTGTGCCTACTCAGTGGGGCCTGCATGGACGTTCCTTGCAACAGTAGAATTGCCACCTATCTGGTCTTGGCCCAGAACCATTGTCGGCTTCTGGTCAAATCAGGAATAAATACGCACAAAAACACCGTCGTTAGATAACTTACATCCTGGAGGTTCGCTTATTTTAACAACTCTCCCGCGGAGACATTTCCAGGGCAAATATTGAGAAACCAGAGCAGATACGACGAATGTGTTGACGCGAAAGATGGCCGTTCCTCCGGAATAAACTTTGCGAAAGCGATGTTGGCAAAAGAGACAAGATAGTGAAGTCATAAATTTCGTGATCGCTTGTTCGACTTCCAACGGTCATTGCATAATTGTAAAACTAACTATGCGATATGAAAACAGAGCAGTCAAATGAGATAGGTACATAAACACCGGTAAATGTTCGTCAGTCCTATGGGTGGGAACGGTGCGAGGGTCAAACACATAAGCGGGAGTTGGGACTGCTTCGGAAACTCTGCAAGAGTGGTTGGGGCCGCTCAGCCGGTCACCTAATAACTCTAAAAGACCTGTGGGCACCTCCTTTTCTAAGGGTGAAGTGTCAAAGCTACCGAGACGACGGTTTCGATGCACGACTTACGTTGTTGTCCCCTAAGCCTCGCAGCAGATATTCGGTCAGGCATAACATGTGTTTTGCTTACGAACACCACGTCAGGCTGCGTGCATGTTGCGGATGCAAACGCACTGTGCGCACGCAAAGGCAGTGGTAATTAGGTCAGTCAAACATGCCGAACTGCTGACGGCAGGATATACGACTCGAGAAGTACAAACACGAAGCACCCGGTGGGCAGTGGCCACGTGGTGGACTCAGAGGCCATATTCCAAGCAACGACCAGGCGTCTGTCATACCATCCAGGGGCCGAGGTTATAGAAAAACTCAGAACTGTGCAAGCAGTTAAGTCACGTGACTCATTCGCACCGCCATCGTGGGCCCGCGAACGAAGTACCCACCCCCCAACAGGACTATCTAGCCTTCCGGCCATATGTCCTCAATCACGCTCGACGAGCTTCCTTCAGACCTCCTCCCTTGCGTCAGGCCAACCCGCAGATCGGCCGAATACCCCCCGCCGTCTTCGCACCAATCTCAGTTGGTGACCTCAAGATGTTTCCTTAATGTACCACTGAGTTTGTAACTACACGATGACAAGCTGTAGGCACAGGATTCCTGGACCCATCAAATCCTGCGTGTTTCGCTGGCGTCCCATTGTTCAAAACACGACCCACTGATACGTGAATGAGCACACACCGATCCACTTGCTTTCCGAAAGAAAAAAGTTCCGAATGGATGGCAGAGGTCATGGACAAGCAAGTAGCTGCTAGGTTAAACTCGGTCGAGCTACGTTCGCAGACGTAACGACAGATGAGAGGGCAAATAAATAGAGGAATACTTCTGGCTTATTCTGCCTACATTCAACCAGTCACCGTATGGCGAAACAGACGTAAACGTCTTTTCATCACCTTTTGGAAAAGCAGTTATTTACTCGATTGCAGGCGAAAGTCGGCTACCATTTCTAATCCGGTCACATCAATGCACTTTGACTTAAATTACCAAATTCAGTGGGAGACCCGGTCCTTCTGCGAACCCACCCCGTCTTCAAAACCAGAGATGGGAGACAAATGCATTTCTAACCGGAGTCCGTCTAGGGTAAAAGAAATGATACACTCTCTGTGGGTAATGACTTTATGAAGCCAAAAAAGTAAGGCAAGAGAATAAAAAGCGAAGGAGGGCTGACAACCACAACAAAAAACGGGAGCGATGAAAGGTATGACATAATGTGCAACTTGTAAGCACCTCAGAGTACGAGGGAGGGGGAGGTTCTGAAGAGACACCTAGTTTGTTTTCGGTAAGTCGTCTGGTGGTTTGTCTGATTCCTTAGCCGTATCCTTAATCTCGGGAGAAACAGTGGGTTCGTCCGCAGGATGCTTTGGGCTCAACTTTTCCAGCCGGTGTTTGCGCAAGACGTCGAGATCTGCGTGGGAAAGTGGGAAAAGAGTTATTACCAAAGTTTTGAACGATGAAACGGGTGCGGAAGCAAGGAAAAGCAGACGCGCGCCCCTTGCGTGGGTGCCAGGTCGTGTGTGTGTGTGGCACGCGCAGACAGGATATTCTTAGCTCTGCCAGCCAAGTTCCCCAACCTCAGCATCAATCGACCGACCGGCTCCGAAATTCGATTGGTGCACAGGGAAGGGAAGGGGTAAGTCGACTCTCTGTGTATATTCCTCACTATAAACAACTTGAAACGTTTAAGACTATCATGGTGTATTAAAAGCCGTGGCTTGAAAGTTTGCCAACTCAGATGGCACAGTCAGCCCAGTTGTGTTAGCGTGTGGCGGCGGACTGGGTGGCAGACTGCGACGGTCCCTTCCTAATGTGGTCTTTATAGTGCTCCCACTCAGTTGGGATCCGAGTCACCATCCATCTTTCTTGTTGTGTGGAATCCAGGTCCTTTGTGCGCGGACCAGGGAGTGTAGTGACGCGCCTAGGTGTGGATCCACGCCGCGCCATTAACCGGTGTCCTCTCCCGTCTCCGGTCTTCTTGACTCTGCCAAGAGCACAGGGCACAGAAGGGCGAGAGAGGAGAACGGGTTAGATGCAGCGAAAGTAGGCCATCACTATAAACCAGGTCACGTGTAAGTCACCGTCCCTGCACCCTGGGCACAGGGTGGGTATTATCGAATAGACGGTCAAACTGTCATGCGTGTCGAAACATCGATGTCTTGGGAGAAGGCTGTTCTCAGACGTCGTTAAGTTACAGAACAGGACCGCATCTCTGCGATCAACATGGAAGACACAAATAAGCAAGCTTGAAAGAAGAGAATGAAGCATGCATGAATTACCGTCACCAGCAAGGTCTGGGTTGACCGATGGCGTCTTGGCCGTCGTGGAAACCTCCTCCTCTGTCGCGCATTCCACCTTTGCAGGGCTAAAAGGAGAGTTGAATGAGTGTGATTAACTTGCAGATTTTTTCCCTCAATTAATCCTTACAGTGCAAGTGCAAGTCTGTTCTGCGGAAGGGACTCAGGCAACTTGTAAGCTCCGCTTTCGCCAGGTTGTGTCGGCTCAAAACGGCGACCAGAAGAGCTACATTACGATCTGATATTAACTTGTGTTGGTTTCGTGGTCAGCACTGAGGTGATTGCCAATACCGATGTCTGGTGAAGAGCGTTTGCGGTGCAGTAATTGAGTACAGTAGACCACTAGAGTTCAGCATGTGTCAGGTTAAATGTGAACTTTCGTCGTAGAATGCGAACGACTTGGCAAACGGAATTACAACAGCCGGTAGGCAAAAAAGCAGGTAACAGAGGGCTTTGGGGGACTGTCATGTTGAGGCAGATTTGCAGCGCCGGGTTGCGACAACAGTTGACCAAACATTGATGCCGAAGAAAATGGATGCCACAGGAATCTCTGGCATGTCAAAATTTGTGGGCAAAGTTCCCTATGATGTGTTTCATTTTGTTGGATAATAAGAAGGAAAATGTGCAGTATCAAGTAGTACCTCTTTTCCTTAGTGGAGTCCATAGCAGATGATGGGACAAGGGTGGAGGTGGATCTTGGCGGATGGCTGTTCGGCAAGACCAGGCTCGGGTGAGAAACCACCGCCAGATAGGCATTCATTTGCAGGACTGCAGCGTCGAGGAGGGTTTGGACTTGTTGCAGCAGAGCTACGCGGGCCTCAACGCTGGCCCTGAGGCGAGCCTCATCGGGTGGCTGAGCCAAATCCGCCGGCGGTGTGGGCATAAGCGGTGACAGACAGGGGAAGGGCACCGTGCCTAGATTAAAGTAGACAGTTATGGAATGAGTGTTTTGATAATAATAATAATAATAATAATAATAATAATGGTCTTTCTCCCACCCAATGCGATCTGACAAATGTAGTTAATAGGGCATTAGAAATATTCAGAGATTGTTCCAAAGAACAACGAACAATAAACAAGACCCAGAGGTAAATAAGAACACTGGGTGAGAGTGAAACAGTGAGAGATAGGGCGGACAAGTGGGATGAGTACACTCCAGACGAACATCCAGGCAGCATCGAAGTGAAACTGATTAACCAGGCACAAATTATAAACTTTCGATAAAAAACAAGACGACTAGGGTGGGAGGGAAGTTTAAAAATTAGGCCAGATAACATAGGGTACGACAGTTTCATACTGACCAAACTGTGAAAACCTCGGCGCCTCGGTGGGATTCGAACCCACAACATCTATGAAGTAAGACAGTTTGACCGTCCGTCGCCAGCAACGACGATCACCACTTCGTCTAGGGGATGCGCGTATGACGGTGACTTGCGCGCGGATCAGTTTATATCAAGGCAGACTTTCGCGGCATCTACTGCACTCTCTCCTCCTCTACCCACCTGGCACCAATGGTAGGACGACCAAACGTGGACTCGAGTGCAAGGGCTGGCAAAGTTAAACAGACCGTTGAAGAGTGCTACACGCGATCTGGTCCCCACTATGTGTACTGGGCTAACAAAGCCGTGACCCATGTTGAAGTCTGGCAGCCGTCTGGGGTGTCCAAGCAGCCAAGGGGTAGAACTGCTTACGCCCTCGCGAGGGACGGGACCAGAAAAGGTGCCCTAGCATGTTGGGAAATTACGCACACTTGCAAGCTGACCGAGACTAGTAGATGCAAAACTCGCTCTATAAGAAAAATACAACAAACAACAACCTCCATCTCGCCCCCATAGGCTGCTAAAGTGACTACTTACTCCTCCCTCGCTAATCACCAAACGGGACGAGACGACGTTTATTCGAGAACTCTTCAGTGCCAACGGCCATCCGCGGGCAGTCGTTGAACGGATTCGGGTGCAACAGAGGAAGCGGAAGAAAGAGCGTAGTCTGCCGAAATCATGGAGGCGGATTGTGTTCTAGAAAAGGGCCTCTGAGGACGTGGCTAGATCTCTTTTGGCACTCGGAATAGTTGTTCACAGGTCTGACTCAACAGTCCGCCGGCAAGTGATGCGGCCAAAAGACGCTACCCCTATTTAGATGTCGGCCACTGTCTACCGACCTCAGTGTAGCAGCCGGATGTGCAACTGCGCTGGAAAAACCGGGCGGCAGCTACAAACGTGAATGCATGAGCACCAGCTGGCCGTGTGAAAGTTGGGCCCACAACAGGAGGTGGCAAGCCATGACGTGCAGATGGAACACACCATTCTCAGGGGTTTGCAAGTCGACTTGAGAAGGCCTAGACCAGGATCGACCTGTCTGGAGAAAAGCGATAAAGGTTAGGGCGGCAATTTACAAGGTCAATCGGATCGTCGATTCCAAAGCTTAAAGGTCAGCTCGCAAGTCGCAAGCGCCCCAGACTACCAACCTACACACCCCAACAATTTCGGCGTTTTCACGCCGCCAAAGGACATTTCGCGCCCACATTGATCTCATCGGATATCGTGCCCAATGCAACAACACATGGACAACTCCATCTGCTGTCTCCGAAAAGGTCTCTAGCGTCACCTCCTGCAGCAATCCTCACGATGAAATTCATCATGACGTCGACAGTCCAACCATACCTTGCATATCCGACAAATTTCCCGTCTCCAGGAATACTAACAGCCCCCCCCCCACCCCTATCAGCGTCGCCACCGCTAGCAATATCCCCACCGTCACCAATACAACAGCAACCAACGTAT